>JAAAKG020179808.1:0-26125 GCA_010014905.2 Druon quercuslanigerum
ATCTCTCTAGCAATCACCCCAAGTGAAGATCCTCACAAAGTCGTCATGTGAGGTTCCCCACTTGGGTCCATTAGTATTCAAGGTCTTTGTTTCAAAATACAATTATTTAGTTAAAGGTTCATAAATTTAATTTTAAATTTGATTTTTTGTAACAAATTTAATTATTTGCCTAAAAAATCAGGTATTTTATTAATAATTCCATTTTTTATATAGCAAATACTCTTTGTTGAAAATTTTTCTTTTTTGTTAGATAATTTCTTCGGTTAAAAATATGTACATTTTTTCTTAAAAATTCATCTTTTTAGGTTAAAAATTAAAATTATTGAAAAATATTCTGTTTCTGTAGAAAATAAACTTTTTTTTTAATTTCACATTTTTTCGGGTTCATTTAACTGTTTTGTAGAAAATTCGTGTTTTCGGTTCGAAAATTTAACAGTTTGGTGAAAAGTCCAGAATTGATTTGCAAATTGCAATACTTTATCAAAAAATTTGTTTAGCTGATGATAAAGAATTTCAGTTAAAAATTAATTTTTATTTTCTGAAAATTTAAGTATTTTGTTAATAATCCGTTTTTTCTTGATGAAAAAATAATATTTGATGCTAAAAATGTAATTATTTAATTTTTCGTAAAATTAATTTATAACTATTTGGTTAAAAATTGATGTATTTTGTTAAAAATTCGTCTTTTTTGGTTGATAATTAATTGTTTTAATTGATATTGCAACTGCTTGGTTAAAAATTAACTAATAATTAATTAAATTACAATTAGTTGAAAGTTTTTATAATTTTATAATTATAGTTTAAATTTTATCTCTTTTGTGACAAATTAAATTTATTTTTTTAAATTTGAACTGAAAATTTAAATGTTTTGTAGAAAATTTGTTTTCAAAAATTAAAAATTAATTGTTCAAGATAATTTAATCATTCCATTTTGGGTTAAAATTTGATCTTCTCTAGTTTAAAAATTCAACTAATTGGTCAATAATTCATATTCTTGGTTAGAAATTGAATAATTTTTTTGAAAATTTGTTTCTTCTGGTGAAAAATTAATATATTAAGTTAAAAATTCAACTGTATGTTTAAAAAATTATATATGTGGTCAAAAGTTTGTATTTTTTTAATAACAAATAACATTTTTTGCTGGGAAATTCGATGATTTGCTTAACAATTTATTTATTTTATTAATAATCTGTCTTTTGTAGTAGAAAATTAATTTCTTTAGTTGAAAATTCATCTTTTAATAATTAAATTTTTTTGAAACTAATCCTTTTGCTTGAAAGTCCTTCTAGTTTTTAATCAAGGATATCTTGCTAAAAATATGAACTTGGTATAGTAGTCGTGGTTGGTGTTCAAGAAGTTTTTCCTTTTAAAAGAATTATTTAAAAATTTTAATAATTTTTTTTATCCTATTATAATCAACAGAATTGATTATTGATTTTTTTTTGAACTTCCTTAGTACCCTCTTTAACATATATTTTGACAATCATGATCGCTAAAGTTGTCTTCGAGAAAATTGGATTTTTTGATTTTTCAAAATTTGTTTATAACTTTCGTGAATTTTTTTTTTTAGTTGATACTTAGGGTACATTTATCATACAGGGAAAGCCACTTGCTCCCGTAATGTGGATCACATCCGAGCGGGGGCACCCAGACCATGCTTATACTGCTACGGCCTTTGGTCGTTGGATTCTTGTTTTTTACAGCATTTTTTATCAATTTGATGATTGGACGTTAAATGGGATTTTTAATTTGGATTTTAAACTAATTTGAATTTTTAAAATTTTTTAATTAAAGTTATGTCATCACACTCTGTATTTTCATTAGACAGTGATTTAATGTTTGATAACATTCCATTAAATCTAGCATTAGACTGCATTGAACAAAAACTAACAGCAAAAAAATATCTGACTAAAATGACGAAAACTGGATTTTTAGTCGCTGCTAGAACTGTTTTGAAGCACATGCTTTTCTCTGTTAATAGTAAATATTATAAACAATTAAGTGGCTAATTATTTGCTTTCTTTGATTATTAGTATCAAGTACAAGATTGATTTAAAAGTTACGTTACCATATGCTATTTATTTGAGTAATCAAGACAATCTTAAAAATTTTTTACTTACTAAAAAAAATATGGATAGTACTGAAAATTTCTCTGTAATCGTATATATCATTAAATATAATTATGTCGAAAAAGTTTATATTGGAAAAACAAACAGAACATTAAAAACTGAAGCTGCAGAACATTAAATAGACTGCAGAGTTGGAAATATAAGTACAGGTCTTTCACAACATTGTTTGAGCTTAAACCACTATTATACTAATATTAAAATTTTATATGAAGAAAAAAATACATATAAAAGTCGCATAACAGAATTAATGTTTATAATATTATAAATATTATAATATATTATATATTATATTAAATATTTCGATTAACATACAGATAGAAATGATAAATGTCGACAAAATATATCAAAGTATTATAAAATAAACAATAACCAAGTTTAAATTCCAGTTGCTTTAGCGTGCTTTCCTCATTTACGGTTCCTTAAAATGTCGCCTTAATTCCGTTTTAAAGTATTTACCACCTTAATTAATGTCTATTGTCTACTTTTTTATATTTTCGTTGCTGTTTAAAAACATTATACAAAATTTTTTTCCATAAATTAAAATCTGCTTTCTTAAACAAAGCCTGTTCAATTTTTATAAGGCTTTTATTGAGAGACGTTTTTTTCTATTTTGTCCTATCTTGTTTGTGTAAGAAAATAAACACAAGTGTTTTTCTTTCTTTCTCTAATTTGAAAAAATTTTGTTTGTAATTGCATGTGAAAAGCGATCGTTATTTGTATATTATTCTTTTAAATTCTCTGAAAAAGGCACGCAGGCCTAAAAAAAATCTTCTTAAAAATTAAAGTATTTTGACCATTACTTGATTCTCAGGTTTGCCTTTTGACACTCTCTGAATATTTTAGGTATGTTTGCGGGTATTCAGCTTGACACTAATTTGATACTCTCATGTTAGGAAAAGAACATTGGAGTTTTGGTTACTGTTCCTGCCTGCTTGAATTTTTTTATATTTTTGTTTTTTCAGCATTGATAAGGGTGCAGTATGAGTACCAAAACGTTGGTGATTATTTTTTACAAATCTTTTTCATTGTGATTTGGTTGTAACAAAGATAAACGAGAAAAGGAAGATAATTTACTTGAATGTCTGCTCATATTTTTTTCCTCTTTTTTATTTTTGTCCAAAAAATAATTTTTTTTCCTTCTTTTTTAGGAAAAACTTTTTGTCTCTTTCAAATTTTAATATTAACTTGATTACTGGACGTCAAACGAGATTTTAAATTTGATTTTATCTCATTTATGGGTCTTCTGATTGCCTTCCAATCTTTAAGGTTTGTTTGTTCATATGCTAGTAGTATACCCACCAATTTGTACACTTTTACTGCCATCCCTTCTCGAACTACAGGGGGTTAAATATTCATTCCTTAAGCAAAATCGGGTCAGTCCAGTCGATGCACCAACCGACGTTCTTTCGTGCATATTCGATTCATTCAAACATACTTTCCATTGGTACAGAAACTTTCCGAAAATTAATTTCAGAGGTTCTTAATGCATGGAAAATTTTTGCATTTAGTTATAAACAAATAAGGGAATACAAGTATTTTTCAAGAGCGCGTTTACCCGTCACCCATCCAAAATGTTTTTTTGTTGAGGATTCACTGTATATTTTCATTATTGCCGTCACATAAAACAAATTTATGAAAGGCGTAATTCAATCAACAATAGTTTGAACTATTTGTATAAACAAATTATTTATGATTCGTCCTTTCTTCAGCTGGATTAAACTTGGTTGCTCGTATAGCAGAAAAACAATAGATATCCACGTGGATAGATACTCATTTGTTTCTTATATTGTACCAAGAAATAAAAGGCAATCACATAGACTGTCATTTGTTTTTGGCCATAAGCAAAACGTTAAACTGCATTACTCTACTCTGACTTCAGTATCCTGAAAGGTAAAAGGAGCCAACGTGTAGTGTTTAGAGTATTTCTGTGTGTGTTTTCTCTGACTTCTTGTGTTTTGTTTTTGTTTCTTAGTTGTATAAATTTATAAATTGACTATCCATCTTTTCTGTTGTTTTTGTTCATTTAATTCAGGTTATAAGTTCGTTTTCAAGTCTCTTAGCGAATAGTGACACCCCAAAAGACCTTTCATGGTTATCCAGCATTGACCATGTCTCCGATGCAACGTTTTCGCAGCAGGTGTGCAAATCCTTTCCGTAAGAAGAAACATGTAAAAAGAATTGATCTGAGGTTTTAACGCAAAATTAGCTAAAAGTGTTTCCTGATTTGCCGAAAGTCAGTAAAAAATCTCTCAATTTACTGACATCCAGAGTTCTAGAAGAGCCTAGTATTAATGTAGAGAAAGAGATAAGAGAGGACACAGATTTTTGCTTGTCAATGCAACATGAAAAAGAAGGATGCAATTATGAAAATCACTTAACGGGTCTTGAAGTCCTTAATCAACTAAAAGAAAAAATAGAGCAGAAGGGCACTACAGATTCAGAAAAGATTTGTCTACTCACCATTGCGCCTAAGTCTTGGATTTGCATACAAATCATGCGATAATTCGGTGCATTTGAACGTGAAGCCAGAAAAGCGAAAGAGTTAGTTGCCAAAAGTGGCAAAAGAAAATAAAATTTTGGTAATAAACTTGTACGAGCATGACGAGAATAGCCGACAAATGCTAGGAATACAAGATTTCATATCTGTCAAAAAACTAGACGATGCTCGTGAGCAAGTACGGAAGAGACTGATTCTGTGCAATCTTTTAGAATTATATACCAGATTTGAAGCTTTACATAAAAATGTGAAAATTGGATTTTTGAAATTCGCACAACTAAAACCAAAGCACTGTTTTTTAGCTGGTGCATGTGGATCTCACAATGTTTGTGTCTTCGTTTACCATGAAAACGTAAAGATAATGTTGAATGCGATTGATATTAAATATTTAACTAAAGGAACTGACAGAGAATTATCAAGTTATAAAGACTGCCTTGAAAAAATCAAGTGCAGTGAACCCATTGGCGCTTGTCATTTTAAAGAAGGCGAATCTTGTCCTTACATTGAAAATTTAAAACCTGATGTGACTGATCTATTGGACATTAATAGTTTCGACACAGTGACATATCAACTTTGGCAGCAAGCTGATAGAAGCCCTTTGAAGACCCAAATAGCAAACGCTGATGCTTTCGTAGATGCACTGTACACTATACTGAGAAACCTGAAAACTCACATATTTTATGCGAAACACTAAGGTTTGTTTCTGAAGCACCTTAAAGACATACTAAAAGAAGGAGGGTACTTAATTTTGCTTGTCTTTGCTGAAAGTTATGCTTTCATCATTCAAAATGCTGCACAATCTTTTCGTTGGAATAATAATCAAGCAAGCATATTTACAGTAGTTATTTATTACAAACATGGAAACAGCCTTGAGTATTTAAGCATTGCAATCATGGTTACGTTATTATTTTTCTTTTTTAAAGTAGTGATATAGTGAGACAGATCCTCATCCTCCAGAATGACCCAAAACATAATGAGGTTTAGGATTACAATTAGGATCCTGAGTTAAATACTGTATGCGTGGATCAAAGTTGTTTATATCACCATAATACAATAATTTATCAAGATTGATTTTGAGGATTAAGAAGTCCATCAGGTTTACGCACATCAGAAGGATTAGTCTGGAAAGGTTAATGGTCATACCTTTCCATCGATTCTAGAATAGTTGGAGAAACAATTCGTTCTTCGATCCTGTCTTCTCTTGGCTTTCTTGGCCGTTCTGTAAAAAGACGGCTGATGTTAAGAAAAACCATCCTATCTTATCCAAATGATCTAGATTTTAATCGAGAACCTACATTTGAATTTGTACAAAATTGATTTTCCGAAGGGATCGACGACTATAAGCTTACATATACAAGGAATATAATCTAAAAGAATACTTCGGAATACTTAAGCATATATAATCATATTTAGGGATATCTGAATTTTTAAGATTAATTTGAAATATCTGGAATGTAGAGAATACTCATACCTTTCTTGGTCATCCTTCGTGTTGATAGTCTTGCTGGCGTATTTATTGCTATATTCGAATTTCCAGCATTAGGATGCTTATTTTGAAAACACCTTGCAGATAAAGTTGTTTCATTATTAGGGTGTTGGCGAAAATCCTGAGCAACAAGAGCGTTATTACTTGACTGAGTTGCATCGTGAGCCCTTTCTCCATAACGGTGATTAAACACATCGACTGATCCTTGGGTTAAATGTTTTTGGTTGTTTTGTTGTTCCTGTCGTTGAATTTTCTTATTGCGTATACTTCTTCCAGAAGAAGCAATATTCTTCATCTTGGATTTGCTGTTAGGAACTACTGCTTCTGTAATTAAACAAATATACGAAAATAAATACAAAACTTATTACATCAGATCAAAATGGTCTTATAGATGTTGACCTGATGCACTTATTTTTTTGGATCTATCCGAATTAGGAGAGCTACCTGCACTCGGATTAAGTGTTGCAGCTTGGCTAGTACTAGTATGTCTAGGTTCAAAAGAATCTAGAGTAAAAGTTTGAACTCCATTCAAATCAACATGCGCATCTGCAGTTGAAAGAAGTTTTGAAACAGGAATAGCAGCAGCTCCAGGTTTTTCAACTATATCTGTTCCGTCTTCCTTATTTTGTGAAGGATTTCTTCTAGTTCTAAGTTTTTTTAAATCTGGTGCTTCTGTGAACAGAGAAATATAAAAGGTATAGATAAGGCTTGTCATATAAGAAACAAATTACGCATATATTAACTAATAAACTGCATGTGCTAAGTTTTGAAATTAAATTAATAATGTGTCACTTACCAATTTCATCGAAGGAAATCATAAAGATAAACACAAGAGAACCAAAGAAAAGCTTCATTATTTACCGAGATTTAACTGAGTCGTTTAGAATTTCGGACCGAGAAACTTGTGATTCTTTAGGAATCCGCTTGATAATACAAAGAATAGTCATTTGAAATACATTTGTAGGTAGCGTGTCCAAAATAGGTAAGCCGATGATATATAACGTTTTATTTATTTTTCTTAGTCTTCAAACATAACGATATGCTACCCAGGTCTTCGAGGTTTCATAACTATGTTAGAGTTTGATAATTAATACATCATTGAAACAACTAATTGTCTGAAAAACACTACACTCTTAAAAATGTTTATATTTGATGATCTAAAAGTTATTAATATTATTTACATTATCATATACATTATTTACGCATTATAAGGATTCAAAGGACTATACTATAAAAGACTATTATTATAAGGATTCATACTGGAACTTGACCTCTTATTGATTATGTGATGTATGCATTGTTCAAGTTTTGTTTTTATTTGATCGTAAAGTCATTTTATTATCGTAGATTCAAAGTGACAATTTTTTACGAAGAACCTTCTAATAGTTAGTTATTCTTAAAACTAATATAACAATAACAAGACAAGATAATATTTTCTGCGTACCAGTATCCGAAGCTATGACTATATAAAGCAGAGAAGGGGCTCCAAAGTCCAGCTACCACCCACACCCAAGAAAATTGTTACGTTGATGTTTATTAAAAGCCCTAATGGCTTATAGGGAATTATTATTTGAAGGTTAGATCGATTGTTGAGGCTCTCGTAACAGCATTTAGTAAGAAATATTATGTATTATTTTAAATAGCATTTCATTTGCACTTTTACAAACGATTACTTTCTCATTGATTTCCTGTATATGCCAGATTTGATTTGTACAAAATTCCTTAGGTAGGCTATAAATATGGCTCCTGATAGGTTCATGGATATATTTTTTTGTGCAAGTTTACATTTTTATCTCTTGAACTATCATTAGGAATCATTCGCAGACATTTATTCTAAAGAATCTTATGCACATTAAGATTAGAGTTATAATTTTCTAACGTGATCGGTATTGCATACGTTATTAATATATCCCGACAAAGTAGCACCAATAACTTCCGACCTCACCCCAAGAACACTTAAGAAGTTCCGCAGGTTCATGGAAATGTCTTCCTGGTACCGGCGGATTATACCAGAATTTGCACCCGTAGTCCAATCCTTGAGGAGACGTTCTTAAAGTAATGTCGGATGGCATTGGGGTTAGAAGCAGCAGGAAGCCTTCAGTAGTCTGAAAAGTACCTTGGCAAGATGGGGAGGAGAGAAACTGCACCGTGACGGAGCGCGAATGACTTACCGTGGTTTCTTTGGTCGCTAAACTACCTATTCAACCCTAACGGCCGGCTCGCGCGATGAGGAACGGGTTATGATCTCATCAGCCTACACTAAAAAGGTGCTCTAAAACACGTTCTTAAAACATTGTCAAGTGTGGGCGACACGACAGATACTTGGTATCAATGAGGTTTTTAAGCTGTATAAGACCACTCCAAGATCTTTCCCAACAAATTACTAAAAACAATTTGATGGAATTCTGGCATTATCTAAAAATTGCCTCCAGCGTATCAAGTCCAAGTCATCCTATTAAAAGGGCGAATAGTATCCTAAAGACAATGATCCTTTCATTCCTTCATGATAAACACCAAGATTAAGACGTACATATAGCGGAATTTAGATTTGCATTCAACTCTGTGGTCCAGGGTACCTTAAAAGTATCTTCCGCTTTTCTGAACTTCTGCGAAACCCCCTACCCTATAGGAAAATGGGAGAGGGGTGAGCCAACGTATAAAGTCAGGCTAAAAAACTAAACGCAATCAGCAATTACGCAATCAGAGAATTACATCGAAACGGGAAATACCATTTTATTTGACAGAACAGTCTGCATCGCAAAAAGACACAATATCTTTCCAAGAAAACATTAAAAAGCAAGCGAAGTCTTAATACATCCTAATAACATCCATCGGGACAATGGATATCCGCTTTGGCTTTCCGTCTTCGCATATTGGAAGAAAAAAAAACTGGATTGGCCAATCAGGTTCAACTACTTCCTTTGGTGGGGCGCTCTGACGAATCACAGAAATCGTATAGTATACATAATAACAACACAACCTGATACCTTAGTTTTAGGATAGCCCTGAATAAGTGAACTGCAATGATTACGAAATGTCTAATTCTAAATAAAGGTTCGAGGTCAAGAAAAAGGCATAGAACCTAGAACTCACTCGGACCCCCCAGATTTCTGTCTTAACAATTTCTTTTCTCATTTTGCCACTAGAATCCCTAAGAGTATTCCCTTCGAGATAACGCACTAATTTTAAATCCTGGTGCTGTGATTGGCTGCCCATGTTGACGCGGCCGGAAGGAACGTATTCTTTGGTTCCCTCAAATTTAATGTTAAAAGCGAACCTTAGCATTCTCCGTTGCACATCCTGGCAATTTCGCTACGAGTGTCGAAAAGAGAAATTCGGCTACTGACAAAATATACTTGATAAAAAAGAACCCTCTGTTGTCAGCCATTTTATATTTTTAACGACGTTACTTTTCAAGGGACGCTGACCACGTTATCCTGGCAATATTCGGGGTTGTTTTTTACCTTAATTTTTTATTTCAAGTCAAGGGAATGATTATTCTAACCTAAGATAGGTTATAAGAGAAAGTATGCCTGTAGCGGTGATTCTTTAACTTCAATTCTTGTATTACAAATTCAAAAAATTTTCGTGTAAAATAAGCCATTGAAATGGTGGATATATTTTAAAGAAAAAAATTAACCGCATCATATGTTTAATAAATAATTTTATATTTTCAAGGAAGTAGTTGAATTTTGTACCGAAAAATATAAATTCTTAATAGAAAGCCTAATAGCAGACTTGAAAAAATAACATAAAACGACAAATTGTTGGATTGTTTGTCCTTGGATTCTATTAATGTAGTTTCAATATAAACGGCGCGCACATGTGTAGGTAGTGAATCAATGAATTGATCAGGAAATATAAACTGAATAATTTAATATTTATTTTCCTTGAAATTCTTTCCAGTCTTCCGAAATTATTCTGAGGGACACCGATCTGCAATGTTTCACAACTGCGTTAAAGTTTTAAAAAATACAAGTCACTCAAGTAACTATTTGCAAAAAAAATAATACGTATGTGACGCTTAATTTAGCCGGAATACTTTGGGGTAACCGCAGGGTCTTATTTGGCATATTTTTTCTATTATTTATATTTTTATATTATTTTAATTTGGTCCTTATAAAAATACAAAATTCCAATCTAATATAAGTAAATGGAAACGTTAGGTTTTAAAGTTTTCAAACAATCCGCTCCTATTTTGTTAATTCAACTTTTTTTATTTTGACGGATTTCAAACGAATATTGTTAAATAAGTTTGTTTACTTCATTTGTTGCTTTTAATAATAATTGGTAGGACAGGGTCGTAGAGCCTGGGACACTGTCTTAGCTTCTCTTCCAAAATAGGGAAAAGTTACGATTTTCATTTGATCCAAATGATCAAGATCTCATTTTATTCTCTGAAGGATTCTCTGCAATTCTATCAAGGTTGATTTTAATTTTTAAAAATTTAAAGATTACACTCTTATTACTGTTGTAGCAATAATAGATTTAATTTTAATAAAACCCACACATAAAGAATAGTGCTACCCAAGTAAATTTGATATGAAAAATTAGCCTTTAGTGATAGTCTTACTAATTCAGAAGTTATTCGGACTTTGTGGACCATTTTATCGTATTTTTTTAAGCCATCAGCAGTCACAAGAATTTAATTTAAAGTTCTTGCTTCAATCCGATTTCACCTTTAGCTAAAAGCCATCCTGATAGTGAAAGACATCTTTCTACATCAGCATTTCCATGTGTTAGAGCAAGAGCAATTTAAACGACTTGCTTTATTTCTTGATTAACTGTCTAATTTTTCTTATGTGAGATATACTTTCGGGTCTCTTAATATTTTTGAGTGAAAGAAATTATTGTTTCTCCAGGATTTACCTAAACAAAGTCTAAGAAGCTTGTTTTATATTTAGGCATTGAAGTTACGTTTTTTCTGACAAATTAAGTTAATTTCAAAACTGTTCTATTCATAATACGAGATAGCAAAATCAAAATTAGCAGTTTTAGCTGACCACACAATATTTCAATAATCGGTTCTTATTTTTGCATAATTAAGGTAAATTCTGTAGTAAAGATTTTTGATGCATTAACGATAAACTTTAAAGTGCTTTTAACTGCTCATCTACTCTTTCTCATCTCACATTCCTTTGATGAAAGCAGCAGTAGAATTTTACTATGAAATCGGAAATATGTATGGGGAGACCCACGCAACGCTTCAGGAAAGAACAAAGTCGTGACGGTTTTCATCACATTTGTTCTATCACATCCTAAAGCTAAGACTTTTTTAACGATAAACCGTTAGAATCAAGTGACTTTTCCAAATTCAAACATAAAATTATATCAGTTGCTGCTACCAAAAATTAAGTCGCTATATGACAACATGCAATAATGTGCTCGGTTGGTGACCAATATCTTATTAAAAAGTAAGCAACTTAACATATCAACTTTGTCGATATCTTTAATGATTGGTTCCGAGATGTGGAAACAGGGCTTTAAATAGTTTTTTTTTCATGCACAAAATGCAATAGAACAGCAGCTTACAACCGTTTCCATACACTCATAGAGTTCCGCTCTTGTTGAAGATTCTTTTGGATTAAATAACGCAACATTACTGTTCAAGCGATTCAAATGATTTAGAACTGAAGACTGAGAAAGCTTGAACAGTCGCTGAAGATAAATTTTGATCTGATTTCAAGGTATGCGAATGTTAAATGTATTTGCCAGTCTCCAAATTCTGTATTAGTTTTGCAGATCTCTTCTCAGTCCCAATAATTACATTTGGACAAATTTGGCAGAAAGAAGAATATAAATCGTTTTAATTTTTCTGCTTCGATTGGGATACAGTTGTTTCGATATTATCTTAAAATAGTTATTACTTATTTTACCTTTCTCTTATAGGGAAGTAAGACCTTGTAGTTGGGCGTGCGTATGGAAATGAATGAAAGTACCCCCTATAAACGGTCTCTCCTGGTATGCATGCCTGCGAACGGGTATTCATTAAGTGTTTCGCTCAATACGACCACTACTGTAAGCAATGGGTGTGAAGTTTTTGTGCCCGTGGTACTTTGGCACCTGTGGTTCACAAAGGTGTTTTCACGGACTCTCGGGGACACCGGACGACCATCCCGAGTAATAAGTCTTACCTTGGCATGCGGGGATCTGCAGGGTTAGACCTATTATTTTGCTAGCTACTCGTAGGTACCAAAATGGAATACATTAAATCAATAAAAAAAGAACAAGGAAAAGGGAGGTGGCTTAGGGAGGAGAGAGGTTGGTTCCTCATGGATCTAACATAACCCTTTCCTTCTAATCTGTCTCTTCGGTAAGCCAAAATCAGGCGGTGGCACTGAAAATGAGATGGAATAGGCAGGCCGAAAATCAGGACCTCCTTTAGTAGAAAAGGCGTCTCTTTATTTGTGGCAGCCGGCTCAGCGGCTAAAGCTCGGCTACACAAAGCTGTGGTCGAGACAAGGCTTCAAGAAGGCGCATCTCTTAAGCTGGGTGAAGTTGAGTTGTTCCAAAAGATGGTGAATGCTACGGCGTGGTTTTCTGTTAAATTGTAAGACCCGTATGTGATGATGATGAGTATGTGATGATGCGTTTAGAGGTATTTAGCTTCTTACTTAAGACACTGTCCTGCGAATTGTCAGGTACGATAGGCCTTAGGAAGAGGACACAGCGGGAGCAGAAACAAAAAATCTCGCAGTTTTTCAAATTCCTGAGTCTCAGACGAGGTCTCTTGCGGTCCTCAACAACAGGCCCTTCTACTACTTTAGACAGCTCAAATTTCAAGTGGCTAGTCAGGGAAGGAGGAGCCTGTTGTTGTAAAGGAAGGTCGGTAGCAAATCTAAATGACTGCTTCAAGTCAAACCATTACTCAAATTAACTTGCATCACAGCAAGGGCACCTCTGCAGATTTGCAGACGGGCATGGCTGCGAGGCACACATGCATCTCGCTAATCCAGGAACCCTGGTTAGTAAGGGGTACTATTAGAGGTTTCGGGAGACTGTTTTTGGTTACAGGGACACCAAGGTGGCCAATCCAAGCGCTTGCATTTTGGAGAAGGGAGTCAACGTCTTCCCGCTGTTTGACCTGTGTTCCAGAGATTTGATTGTAATAGCCACGAATCTTTAAGGAATACAAAGGCTAGTGTTTCCATATGAAATTCCAAAATCTTTTTTGTGATTTACAAGATTTTTGATAACATGTTTATTTTAAAAATGCTACGCAGCTCCGTCTGTCACATAATACATTTTGTTAACAACGCTGAATTTCTTCTTGAGGCACTCTATAATGAGCTTTTGAAATGTTTACACAGCTACAGTTTCATAACTTAAACAATCTGAGAAGTTTGACATGCTAAAATGCTTCAGTTCGCTTTTATCTTTGTAATCAATAACTACTGTAAATGTAGTTGCATGATTATTATTCCAACGGAAACATTGTGAAGCAAACTGCCCGAAGAGTAGAAAATGTCAAATAAACGTTTTGAGTGGTAATTTGTTTATAAAAATTCAAAAAAAAAACAAGAAACTTCTAATTTGTAGATGGAAAGTTATGACTATTTGAAAATACCAGCTTTGCCGGGAAGATGCAAATTTCACCGCCTGTAGTTCAAGAAGGGATGGTAGTAATGCCGCATTTAAATTTTTTATTTTATTTTTAAAGAAAAATAGAATTTTTTTTTAAACTTATATAACTTTGGACCTTATTTAGTTATTTCCGATTTCTTTTTAAATTATATAAGCGGCGGTTTTTTCTGAAAATACTAAAAGTAGATTTTTTCCAAAAACCGAAACTTATATTTTTGCCAATTTTTTGTTAAATTATTACTATCATGAGAAAAACACTTTGTAAAGTTTATGTGGGTTAAGTAGCTTTTGTGCACAAGAGAATTTTTTTATGAAATCCTATTCTCGCATTTTTCTTGCAAACAGCAATTGATTACATAATTAATATTCGAGTAGTTTAAATTATTCAAATTTATTAATTGATAAGAAAATACTTGAATTTTCAACCAAAGAAGACAATACTTCCAACAAAAAAATGTCATGGTTTATATTTAAAAAAAAAATTTGTACAAACAAAAAAAAACAATTTTAAACCGAAAAAGACGAATTTTCTGCAAATAAATATTTTTAACTCAAGAAAGAAATAAACGTTTATGTAAATTATTGAACCATCATGTCAAAAGACAATTTTTTAAACAAAAATTGTGTTTTCTAACAAAAATATCCTGTTATCAAGAAAAAGGCGAGAATTCGATTTTATGTAACAAATTGCTTCGGACCACAAAATTTATTCAGCCGGCATAAAACTGGAATTCAATCTGGAAAGAAATCTAAAATATCTCAATTGGGTCAAAAGTCATATAAGTTTAAAGACAAAAATTTTTTTTTAACAAAGCTATAAATTTAAATGTGCCTCTCTTATTTGAAATAGATTCGATCTATATCTATACCAATTAATTTAATTTCACTCCATATTAAAATAAATTCGATTGACAAGATGGAATGCTATCCTTATGTACAGAATTCCTATATACAAAAGGAAGAATCTAACGGCTAAAGTTATTAATAACTTTTTAATGGGATGCATCGTTTTTATTTTATTTTTTAATAACAGCATTGAAAATAAAAAAGTTTTTTTTGGAAAAACGACGCAAGGCACGACAAACAAATTAATTCAAAAAGTTGCTCACCCAAAAGGGATATATAAATTCTTTATTTTTAATTTTCAGAAAGGAGGAGTAAATTTTTTTGAATTGTAAAATCTCAGATCAAAAAAGACACTTTCAAGGTCTTTTAAATTTTTAGAAATAAAAGTTAAGTAATTAAAAAAATAACATTACATGCTCGACAATGTATTTATATGCTGTCTCGTACTCTAAACATCGTAAGCGTAAATGGAAGGAAGCATTCTTGCAAAAATAATATAATAGTGTTTTTGGTAGCAAAATTATTTGAATAAAAGGTTACTAGAATAAAATTATAAATAGATATTATAATCATAATCTTGTGAGAAG
Organism: Druon quercuslanigerum; assembly: GCA_010014905.2. Lineage (NCBI taxonomy): Eukaryota > Metazoa > Arthropoda > Insecta > Hymenoptera > Cynipidae > Druon > Druon quercuslanigerum. The sequence goes on from JAAAKG020179808.1 coordinate 15,130, forward strand.
GATAAGAACATTGCAGTAGGATTGGCGAGAAAATTTGAAATAGATTGAGTCACTCCAATTGACAACAGGTGTCCCATTTGCTTCTTGAAGTATCTCATTAGCTCTCGCGGGATTAGGATTCTGTAGAATAGTCTTAATTTCGATTGGTACATATCATAAAAAAAGTATAAAAGAGGCAGAATTTATTCTTAACCTTAAACTATTTTAAATAACTAACCCATTGCAAGGAGCTTAGGCTCAGCAATCGTTAATGAAAACTTCATTCTAATTTTAAAACTCATTACAAAATCTTAATTCCTATTCTTAGATAGTCAATAATAGTACAAGGATGATAACGTTTTTCGAAAACAAGCGCTATATTTCAGGAACATTATAATGTCAAGTTACAGACTTTCACACACAAACATTTTGTAGTATGTAGTATTTGATACACATCAAGTTATTGCAATGACAAGATGACCTTCAAACTATAAAGCAGTAAAGTTCTGGAATGCATATCGTTATCTTAAAGGCGGAAGAAAATTTATGTGAAGGTAAATAAAAAGGTACAAGGTGAAAATGTATTTGTCTATTTTCGAGCCCGATATCTACATATATAAGTCAAATAAAAATATTATAGTGATTAACACGTGGACTCATGAAAAACTGTTGAGTTTCCTTATGGAAAATTCTAAACGATTCATTGTCATCTACTTTTAACGAAAATGTGGTTTATTTTTTGTGCTCTTCTTATATTCTTGCTTTGCTTCAACGAAAATGGCAAGTATCATAATTATTATTCTTTTTTCGTAATTCGCACTCGGAAAAATATTTGTTAATCTCTTTTGAATTATTTCTATAGTCGAGGATAAAAGCGGATCTGAAACATATTGAAACATTTTGTATATTTCTCCCGATCTGATTTAAAAGTGATCAACTAATCACTCTACGAGAGTTCTTGCATACTATTGAAAAAAGAATCATGACACATTTTATTGTAAAATGAGTTGTTTTTCCTAAAAATGAATTTTTAAATTTATTTTTTACGATTTAAAGAAAATGTATACGTCCTTTCCAAAAATGATATATAAAGAATTTGCATATCCTTTTTTATCTGAAGATATTTTTACAAATTAAGTTTTTTTCGTGCCTTGCGCCGTTTTTCTTAAACATTAATTTTTTTATTTTCAATCGTATTTTTACAATTAAAACAAAAACCAATTGCTAATTTGTAGCTTTCCTTCGGAAGAGAAACTTTAACTTATTCATTTTTTTCATAGTCTATGTCCTGTGTGAAAAAAATTTATTTTTTAATTTTAAATGTTGTTATTTACCAATAGAATAAAACCTACGCCTCGGATCATATAGTTATCAATAACGAATTTTTTTAGAATTTTTTTCATTGCAGGATTTTTATTAAATCAACATTTGTCGTATTTTGCATCTTGTAAACGAAAAATGGAATATTTGATTTTCCATTATTCATATGTTGTCAGCATTTAAATTTTTGGTAACTTTTTTCATTTCGTGCGCTATTCAGCTTAAAAATTTTTTTTTTAATTTTTTAAATGCTATAACTCTGGTAATTTTTTTTACCAAAAAAGTCATAAGAAGAATTAGGGATATAAAAACTTCGACGCTTACCAAAAACTGGGTTGGGGGTAACTTTTACACAAATCTAATACCCTTTCTGGCAAGAATCTAAAAATTAATTAGAAACAAAGGAGAATTTTCATCCAGTCATATGTAGCAAAAAAGACGAGTTTTTAAGAAAAGGATAAAGTTTTGAAACTGTAAAATTACCCGAAGAGTTGAATCTTCAAAAAGAAAGTTACAATTTTTAATCAAGAAAGATGAATTTTTAACGAGATTGTTTAATTTTTAACTAAGAAAAAATATAAGTCATCTACCAAAAGAACACTAATTTTCAACCCCAAGTTAAAACATTAAATTTTCATTTTGAAACGTTGGTTTAAAACAAGCAAATTCACAAGAATTTAAAATCAAATAAATTTTTTTTTTAAACAATAATTTCTTAAAAAATAGTTGAATTTTGTACCAACTAGATAAATTTTTAGCAGGAAAAGATAATTTGTCAATTAGAAATATAAATTTTCAACAAAAAATGACACATTTTAAACAAAATACATTAATTTTCTATAAAATAGATTAACTTTAAGTGAAATGGTTAAATTTTAAAATAAAAAATTAATTTTCAATAGAAAAAATGACATTTCAACGGAATATAATAATTTTCGAGCCCATTGTTGAATTTTAAGCCAAAAGATTAATTATCTACACAAGAGTTAAATTTTCAAACTTAAAATATTTTGAACTAAATAAGTAGTTTTATTTTGTTCCAAATGCTTGCGAAGTTTATAACTGAATTTCAAAATATTTAAAAAAGTTCAACATTCAAAAATTTGTGAAAATCCTTTAAAATTTATAAAATTTTTTTAAAGATATTATAAGAATAGTAATATTTTTAATAAAATTAGTAAAATTAGAGTATAAAAGGAATAATAATAATAATAATAATACAAAAGATTTTTTTCAGCGAAAAATTTCTTTATCATTTCATAGAACTGTTTTCTGTAGTTTGAAGAATTCTTCGGTATAAAATGTTTTCTCGTTGGACTTTAGGATTTTCCAGAATAATAATATTATGAATATTATAAAAAAAACATTATTTGAGCATTTGTCTTTAGAAAGATACGGTTTTTTAAATGACAAATGTAGAAAAATTCATAACTAGTTGATAAATATTATAATTTTTTAAACAAATTTAATAAACAAATGCATATTTCAGGAATTTTCAAGACAAAAATATATTTATCATTATATTATTTTAATCAGAACTTCTTGAAATGTAATTTTAAATAAAACGTAAGATTATGGAAAATCATAAACAATATTCTTTCAACAAATAATTTGTTCACAAATTCCATTCGACGCAATTTCAATTTAAAAAATGCAGTGACCATTTGTTTACATATTTATTCATTATCAACAATTAACAATTATTGTTTTCGTTGCAAATAGTTTTGTAATTTTTGGCACTCTTAATATAAAATAATATAAATTTATAAAACCACACAAGTAATGAAGTTTTCATAAATAATAAATAAACTATGTAATATGACATTATTTGTATTTTTTAAATTAAATTTAAAGAACAAATATTCTGTAAGGAATTTTCACAAAGTAAATGCAATAAATATGCATACAATCCGATAAATGTCCTCTTGTGACAAAAGAATGTTTTTTGACGTGAATGAAATTTCGTTTCAAGTTTAGGGTTCAGAGGATTTTTATGTGTCTCAACAGGAATTATTTTAAACCAAAAATTTTTCTTATGCTACTAACTTTATCTAATCTTGAAGCCAAATAATTTTGTTTTTGTAAAAAATATATTTACGTCATTCAAAACAAAACAGGCAAGAGGACGATGCTCTTGTTCTGAGATAATTTTTTCTCGGAGTGTTGGATAGAGTGTTGCGTATTATTTAAACAATTGATTGTTTTTTTTAATGAAAACGGAACAAAAATGGAACCTATCATGAACTAAAAATTCATGTATGCTTTTAAAATGCTCAAATTCGGTGGCCTTACCTTTTCCAGTATATACAGACCATTCTGAATGGAAAGGGTCAAGGATTCATGGTCATAACTCGTAAACTACATGAGAAAAAACATTTTATTTTTTATTTTGCGTAAAATTTAGCCCTATATGATTTGTTTTTTTTTTTAAATTTTTTATCTAGGATATGTGCGAAACAAGCAGTTTTGAAAAAAACTTTGTTGGCTACAAATAGCTCAAAATAGAAAAACAATTTTTTTTTTTTAAAGAGCCATAATTTATGACCTATTGGGGTTAGGTAATTTCATTTTTTCTTATAGTTATTCTTAATCGTATCTATTCTAATTAAAGTTTTAAAATATTATTTTTAAAATTACCAGGTTCCAAAGTACAGATTCAAACTTTAGAATTTGTTATTTCGCCTTGTATTTTTTTTCAAAAGACAAGGGATTTTTCGAGGACCATTGTTCGGCACCTACTAAAGATAGAAGGTTTTCTTGCGCTCAAGTTATTTAGAATTTCCTTAAATTTAATTTTGGTGTTAAACATTTATTTAATATTTAAAATATTAATCTGAATATGTTATTCAGAAGGAGAGAGTTCTATGTTAAATGGTGAAGATGACCACTACCTTGTCGCCTGACCCTATATCGGTGCTACTAACAATAGGCAATATAATTAGAAATGGTAATGTTTACCATGTAGATTATCATGTTCTAAGAATTGTAAAATGAAAAGATGCTATTTTTCAAAGTGATTTAAGTCCTGTAAAGTTTTCCAAAGTCCCCTCCACGTAAGAAAAGTTGAATTAACGAAATCCACTTTTAGTTGACCAAAAAAATTAGATAAAGCGTGATTACCTATAACAACCAGTAATAGTTAACAGAGAATCAGAAGTTTTTTCCCAGTCAATGCGCTGATGAATTGTTAGCTTTTATCAGTTGTTAAATAATCACGCTTTATGTTATTATTATTGACAATAATCAGTAGAAATTATTAATTAAAATTCTGCTTTCATAGAGGGGACATTGTACAAGTTTCCACAATTCAAATTATGATATATCTACGATTAAAGATTAATGTTAGACACATTAAAAAACAAAGCAAATAGTATACAATATTTATGTATTTCAAGCTAATTACATTTTACGTTATAAACAAACTGAAATCTTACCAAGGTTTATCCGAGAGATTCTTTCTATTTAACTAAAATCTGCATTTCTGTAGGTTGCTACCTTTTTGATAAAATAGATTATTATTGTTAAGACTCCATTCTGATTCAAAGTCTTGGCTGCTATCTTTTTGGGAATTTGTGATGCTCCACTCTCCAACGAAAGATCATTGTAGTGTTCCTAATGATCAACTCCATTTGATATAGAACATTTAAGCGACGTTACAAATTCGTTGTCAATGGAACAGTAACTGAGACCTTCATAAAAATCCGGAATTATTCCTTTATTTTGATTATCTGTTGCATTCATCTACACAAGCAGCAATATTTACGAAAAAGAATTTGAACCAAAAATGTTGCAAGGCAAGGAAAGTAGGGTATCAGGAGTTTTTCTCAAATAAATGAAAAATAAGCTATAAAAGAAATAGCATTTGAGAATTGCACAATTAAAAATTATAATTAATATAAGGGCAGGGTGTCTAAATTTCGGATGATCGTAAAAAAGGGTAATTATAGAAAGTATTATTCAATGATTCTTCAATCCTTATTTAATTAATGGATGTAGAGCCTGAGCCCAGAATAAGATAAACGTAACTGCTTAGAGCGGAACTATTGAAAAGATTAACTGTATACATAAATATATTTCTTTTAATTTCTACATTGAAATTAAAGGTCGGTGAAATTCTTCATCATTTATGCTTAAACACGTTTTCCCAAAAAGCGTGTTTTAAAAAAGTTTTGGTAAGACCGACTCGAAAAATTTGGAATAACAAGTTATTTTTTATAAATTTTTCAGCAGACATGCCGCTTTTGAAATTTTTAAACACCCCTGCGACCTGAAACCCCTATGTCCCTGTGTAGTTTCTTTGCAGTAAATTTAAAAAAATAGTCTTGAAATCATTACTCAACTCAAGAAGATCGTCTCCAAAATATAACGGGGAAAGAGGAAGTTTTTGAAAAACATTCGAATAACGGCTTAACTTTTTCTGCCTATTTCGAAACGAAAAACGACACTTTTTAAAATACTATTAACCTTTAAATAATCAAATTAATGTGCAGAATTTCTGAACATAAAACCAATAATCCAACGACCAAATTTAAACAACCACCCAAAAATGTTCCCATTAAAATTGAAAAAAAAATTGACTAAAGTAAAACACTTTTTTCTTCTAAAAAACAAAAGCATCGGTTTGTTGACAAACCTAATTGTGCAATCACTCTTGGTTCTTGAAGAGAACAACATAAGGAGATATATGACGAAGTATTATCTGATAAAAACCTAGGAATCTGAACTTGAATAGATTGTGTTTCTTGGTATTTGATAATGTCCTGATTCTTTAAATGTTGGAATTATGTTTAAAAGATATCGTCTTTATTTCTTATCCAAACTTCTGGATCAAGTTTACTCATAATGTTCTCTTTGCCATTTTATCAGTTCTAATTGCCTTAAATAGCATATTCTTGGCAAACGGTCACTTTTCATTTGGAGGATTTTAGCAATACTTTTTAAGGTCAAAGACAGAACTCTATAGCCTAATTTCACCCTGCCGATCTTCAGCCTTAGTGATGCATTTTGCAATCTTCTTGGTAAATGCTGAATCCTTTTAAAAAAGGTTTGATTCTACTATACTACCGAATAGTTTGATCTTGGTTTCCCATGAGTTTATCCTCGACCTCGCAAGGATTTCCAAAACAGTCCTTGATGCTTATTTCGCTTTATAAATTAAATCTTTAGATGCTTTAAAGCCTAGTGCTGAATTTAAAATGGGAATACAAAGATCAGTGTACGTGTTTACAGCATTAATTACCTTCTCATTAAACTATGATGGTATTTTTAATGTTGATTTTGAAGTCATTTATCTGATAGTACTTAGCTAAAGGATCTGGTTTTTTTAAGTCGATTAACTTATTAATATTTATAACTTGCAATCCTTTACCGCGCAAAAAATCTTATAAGTTTGCCAAAAATATCAAAAGGAGGGCAAACACGATTTTTGGAACTTTGTTGAAAAATATCTCCAGGACGTAAAGGTGTTATTTTTATAAAACTTAAAATTTTAATCAGGACCAATTAATCTAGTGTAAATGTACTACATGCCTGGACTGCTAAAGGATTATTTTTATAAACTAAAATGATTTTTTTTTCATGCATATGTTGCTACTCGTTCAGCATCTGGATTCCTTGTTTCTAATATGATAAAATTCATAAATATTTTTGTATATCTGCCTATATACAGAAGCATCAGGTCATCAAAATAACCCATCTAGACCTGGTAGGTATGGAGCTCCGACACATCATTTAAGTCCAATGATGAATCAGGATCGATTTTTACGTGGAGGTCGACCTCCTGCGCAACCATCTTCTTTAGAACTAAGTCCTAAAGGTAAAAATCTATAAGATCATGCAGACCAGATATAATGATTTTTGTATATAACTTTTGCATTTTTCTTTTTGCAGAATTATCAGAAATGTTTAACAGCGCAAAGATAAGCCATGAGCCGCTATTTCCAAGTGGTTCGTCTTTAAGGACAATCCAAAATCGTCCAATAGAGAGGGCCAGTCAACAGTATCTCCCCGAGCCTCCTATTATAGCAGGAGCACGTAATAACGCTCGTGCTCAACAACAACCTAATCCTAAAAAACGGAGAGCAAAAATATTTAGTTCCGGAAATCGGGACCCCAAAGGTATCAGTATTCTTATTGTTCCTTATATTTCGATCTTTTTCCAAAAATTTCTGAATGTTTCCCAGTCTTCCGAAATATCCCCGATTCTTACGAAATAATTTCAAATACGGTCACATCCTTGAAGATATTTCTCGAGAATCTGACGATTTGAACACGCTTTTATGACTCTGTGACGGAATCCGTCTTATTAGTCAATATGCATCCTTTCCGATCGGGAAACAACTTTGGTGAGGGACAGTGCTTGAAGGAGATTAAAGAAATTTAAATGAGCTCGAAATCAAATTTAAAATTCCATTTAACGTCCGATAATCAAATTTTTTGCAGAATTTCTGAAAGTAAAACCAAAAATCCGACGACCAAATTTATCTTTCTATTCAAGAAAAGAAAAAATTAATTTTTTGGACAAAAATAAAAAAGGAAAGAAAAATAAGATGGTAACCAACCAAATTCCCTTCATTCTCTTTCTTCTTTCTTTTGTCTTTTTTATTTTTGTTATTATCAAATCACAATTAAAATAACATTTGCAAAAAATAATCACTTACGTTTCGGAACTCATGCGAACTTATTTTACCTCATAAAGGTAAAATAATGAATAAGAAAAATGAAAAACAAATGAATAAAAAAGACTTGAGTAGGAAAGTACAGCAACAAAATCTCTCTTTCTGACATTCAAGAATAAACAAATTAAATCATTCATTATCGGGTATTAGAAAGAGAACATTATGATTTTGTTCCTATTTCTGCCTGCTGAGATATTTTTTATAATTTCTTATTTTTTTATTTTATTGATCATTTATTTTGGCTCGTTAAAGGCGCTGTACGAGTGCTAAAAACTTTTTGATTATTTTTCATAAATGTTTTTTGTTGTGTTATGATAATGATGAAAACTAAAAAGTCGCAAGAAATAAGAAAAGGGAATGAAGAGGATTTGGTTGGTACCCTTCTAATTTTTCTTTACACTTTTTTATTTTTGTCCAAGAAATAAATTTTCCTTTTTATTTTAGGAAAAAATTGATATCTAATCTGAAATTTCAACAGCAACCTTTTTTGACTATTGTCAAAATTTAGATATTTTAAAGTAGGGGGGAGGGCGTCCTTTAATCATGCACCTAATTTTTGCAAATTTAGAAAAACTGTCTCCTGAAGATTATCTTTTTAGTAGGGCGCTGTAATCCAAAAAAATCGAGTTTAAATCTGGGGAAACTTAATACTGGTACCTAGAAATTAATGTATGTTTAAGTTTGTTTTTTAGGTTTGAAAATTAAACTATTTGTTTGAAAGTTAAGCGAATTTACATGAAATTTGAAAATTGTGTGAAAGTCATTTTTGGTTCGAATTAATTAATTTCAACCGAAATTCGTAGTAGAAAATTTGGTCGATAGTTTATGTTTCAAATCAAAAATTAGGCTGATGCAGTTGAAAATTGATTATTTGAGGTAAAACCCTAACTATGTTTTGAAAATTAGTTTTATGAATGAAAATTAAAAGTTTAACTGAAAATTTATCTAAACCATTTCTGGCAGATTTTTAGTTGGAAATTAGACCTAGAAGATTTATCTTTTTTATTTAAACTGTCAACTGCTTCTTACTAAAAGAATCCCTTCAGTGCAAAATTGAACTATTTGGTTAAAAGTGGATCTATTTTTTTAAAAGCTCAACAATCTTATTGAAATAATATCATCGATCAAAATCTAGTTCATATGGACTAGATATGATGATTTTGGTACATATCAGAAGTCTTTTTACAGAAGCTGAAGAACTTGCAAAATTAAGTAACCGGGAGAGTCCAAGCCGAACTAATGAACAAGATCCCAGACAAAAACATTTAGAAACGTATGATATATATTCTCCTGGTGCTAGTTCTAGTCCTACACATTATCAGGATCATTTGTATCATCATGGTCAATTCAACGAGCAGTCTCCATATTCAGGAAACGCTTATGGGGATTTTATACCAGGGTCGTACTACAATGATACGATCTATGAGTATCCTCTTTGGGAACATTCTGGAGCTTCAGGCTCTGGATCATCAGGATAATATCTGCCTATCAACGTGGAAGGGATTTTATACAGAAGAAGAAGGATTATTATTTTCTTTTACCTATTGATAGTTTCTTATTTGCTCTAAAATAATAAAGAACATTATTTATTAATAGAAAAAAATCGACTTTTTATTCAACTGCAATGAGAGGGCATCCTGATTTGAAGCATAGGCTCTACTTTGACTCTTTTTATGCTAATATTTGTAGGGGCTAAGGTTCTTAAGTAGAGAATATTTCCATACGATTTTTACCACTACTTTAGCGCTTCTATTAGATGAAAATTTTCAAACCTTCCATTTGGGGCGTCAAAATAGGGACTTAGTTTTTGCGTCTAATTCAAGGCCCCACATTCAACCTCCAAGTGGGTGTATTGCCCCTACTTTGCGGCTGATTATTCTAATAGCTTCTACATAGTCACTACTGGAGATGTTTTTATTTTATTTTGCTTCGTTATAAGATTTAGTCCCTACATTAAAGGTCTTTTCTTTATATTCTTGAGTTTTAATAATGTCTCCTTTAAAGCTCCTTATTAAAATTCGTTGTTTGCTCTAACCTCTATCATCACCGATTGTCAAAGTAATAGTTTCAGTGGTTTTAAGTAATAAATATTAAAGGACTTATATCGAAAGGCCTTCAAGAGGAAAGAAGTTTGCCCTCTGATCTGGTGGCTTCAAACAAAAAGAAGAATGCGAACCATCATTAAGATTTTAAAAACAGTTCTAAAGAACAGATGCAAACAACTTGAAGAAGGATATCAGACACACGGGAAGAAACTTCAAAATACAAAGGTAAGAAAGATCTTTTGAATTAAGCTTTTTTCTGTACCACAAAAATAACTCTGAATCAGTTAACATAGACCCTAAAGAAATAGATTTTGCTTTCACACAATTTTATTTTGAATTAAAGAATCAAGAAATTAAATGATTTTAGATTAAAAATTTAGAAAATAGGGCAAGGTCAAAATCATTAAAAATTCAAAGCAATTGAAATTGTATTATTTATACTCAAAAGCGTTCAAAATTAATTAATTAAAAATTGAGAACTTTTGAATTAGGACAACTATAAATTCAAAGCGAACTATTATTATTATGCCCATGCTCTTCATGCTTGTATTCAATTTATTCAACATTCTTTGAAAATCTTCGATAGATTTTGTTATGACAACCTTATCATCTGCAAACGCTAACCCACGTACTCTTACTTTTTAGAGATCCACACCTTCTTTGTCGAAAAGAGCTATTCTTAAACACTTGTCCATAAATGGTATAAATAGCCATGAAGACATAACGCATTCTTGTCTAACGCCTTGAATAATATCGAACCAGTCACTCAATTTCCCATTTACCCTTACACTCGCTTTTCCACACATATATATTGCTTTTATAGCTTGTAGGAGCCATCCATTTACAACGTACTCTTTCAGGACTTCCCAAAGTTTGCTTCTATCTACCGTGTCGAAACCTTTTTCTAGGTCAACAAATGTACAGAAAACTTTTTTGCCCACTCTCAAACTCTTTTCTGTGATTTGCCTTAAGCTG
>JAAAKG020179819.1:0-26123 GCA_010014905.2 Druon quercuslanigerum
CTGCAATGTTCACGAAACGTCGGCAAAATTCGTAGTTTTGTACACGATTGAAACCCGAAATATCTACTTTATCAATTCTATATCTCCTTTTTGCATCCGACTTCCCAATTTTACTAATAATACACTTACGATGTAATAACGCAGGTTATTTGTCATCTTATGGAGCGAGTCAGTTTTTTGTGAAACTTTAAAATGTAATGTTAATAAAGTTTAGTAAAATACAAGTTTTCTATTTAAAAATTATGTAAGAGATTTGTTTATAATTTCTACTATCTTTTATTAAAAAAAATGTACCTTAATTAAATTTATTAAAACTAAAACTTAAATCTTTACAAAAAACTGACTCACTCCATAAGCTGACAAATGACCTAAGTAATTAATTCGTAAGTGTACTATTACTACAATTACTATGCATTTATATTTCATTATTTTAATAAGTTTAGTGCTCTTATAACTTATAGAATATACTATAGAATACTATAGAATGTGTTAATTTAATAAAACTCGTCTGAAAGTGTTCATAAGAACATATTTTCTTATTTATACCGAAATAAAATTCCCGATAATGTTAACCCTAACAAACCTGGAAAAGGGGTTAGAGTTACGGCAAATTCCATAACAATAGAAAGTGCGCTCCAAATAACAATAATTGTATGCAAATTTTATGAAAAAATTAATTGAAAATTAAGTGTGCCTCGAATAATCCTGGACGAAATTATAACTTGGTTCTTAAGAGGCCCTGTCTAGATTTCCTGTTTCATATCGAGGTTCAAAAGTGGAAATCTATCGAGGGCTCAAGCGAAAACATCACGCTTGGCTAGCGAGGTCATCAGGAGGCAACCCAATGAGGGCCTATTAATAGGGTCTTTATAGAATCTAGATAGTCCCTCAAACACTGAGAAAAAAATACTTCTGAATCAGTGAAATATTGATTTGAAGAATCAAATAGTATTTTCGCGCATGGCCAAATGCTTATGCTATACATTCAAAAGTTATATTATTGTTTCTTGTTTTATTGATTAAAATAAAATATTATTAAATTATTAAGAACCTGATCATTCTTTAAGTTCTGAAGCGTAATGCTATGATTGCAGCAGTAAAAAAAGTTTAACTAGCACACTGCCATAATCTATTACCAACAATTTTTGATTCAAAGAAGGAAAATATTAATCCAAATGCATAATATTAACATTTGCTTTGCAGATCTGTAGTCTCTGACAACACACTCTCCTTCGTTTTCTCGTACTTTTATTGAAATTAAATTCATAACTTTACTTCGCACGTTATTCCTAACTTTGAACTAATTGTTGAATTTGGTTATAGAAGACTTCCCAGTGGGCACAAGCGTTAAATAACATCATTAAAACGGTTAAAAAACAGCCTAAGTCCCTCCAAATAACGTTCCATAAACATACAATGTTCCAGAGTCGTTTTAAAGACGTATTTTGAACATTAAATGTTTTTAGAACATTATTTTGTCTGACTTAGGACAGTTTATAAAACGTTAAAGTAACGTCTTTTAACTTGTACGTCCAAGAAAAAGTCTTAGAACGTTCCAATTACGTTCTGAAATTCCGTGCCCAATGAGTCATTACTGAAAACTAAAGAGAAACGCAGTTTACTAAAATATCCGCAAGTACCGCGAATCGAACGCACGCACCGCACGCTTATAAGTCGAACGCCTTATCCCCATACCTACGATCCCAAGTTGAGTACGATATCATGAATACTTGATGGCATTCATCGGATAATTATGTATATTAACATTAATTACCTGTCGAGGGCTTTACAAGATCCCCTCGAGAAAATAATTAATTGATAGAAATTGTTTCTATGACATATCTTTATGAATAAAGTCTTTTATCTAGTTTGATTAAAAAATGTAGTGCTAAGAAGTGAGTATATAAATAATTTGAGTCAAGTAGCACGCGACAATAATCTATCGAGGGCCAGCAGAGGGAAAGTCTAGATTTTTCTAGCTAGAAAATGTGGCTGCGGCCTCGTAAGAGCTAATATTTAGTTTAGGCGCATCAAGAGGAAATTTCGACCCGGGAAAAAGGACATTTCCCTCTCAATTGTTTTACGAATTAAATAATATTTTCCAAACAAAATTTGCATGATTCAATTCAGCACTGATTTATGTCGAAGTTCCTTTGTAATTTTTCCTCTAAATTAACAATTCGATTTTTTCGAACATAACATTTTTTTAAATTTCTATACATATTTTCATACAAAACTATTAATTAAAAAATCTATTTTTTCAACTTTAAACTTTAAACAAAATGCTCTTTGATAAAAAGTTAAATATTTTATTTTTAATAAATACACAATATTTAACAAAAATAATTTTTTCATTGTTTAAATTTGCAGGTTTTCTATTTCGGATATTTTATAGTTCAGTAATTTTTTGTCGGGAATTTTATTTTTCGGGAATTTTAAGTCAGGAATTTTAATTTTTTGATTTTTTCAGTCGTCCCCTTGCTTATAGCGCTCTAAAATATGAACATCCTTTTTTAGCAATAATAGTATTCAAAGTCTAAAAATAAACGTCAATTTCAGAACTTGGTATAAGACCTTTATTGTAATTTTGATAACTACGAGATTGCAGGTTAAATCTATTGCCGTCCTTTGTAAAACACGTTGCATGAAACGTAAATCGTTTGATAAAGGGCTCTTGGTAATTGAACAAGGCTACTTACTATATTTCAGTCTGTTAGATCTTGGTGGAAAGTTTTGTTAAAATGTTAGCACATACTAAGTAATTCCTATGAAAGGTTCTATATGCAATTTGCATAGATTAACATAATGAAAAGGGTTTTTAATTTTTGGATGAAATAAAATTTTGAATATATTGGCTTCTAAACATTTTTGATAATTAAATCGATTTACACTAGTTTGCCAGGGTCGATTTTCTACCCTCATCTGTTACGGGAAAGAAGGATGAGGGTGGTTCAAGGGCTAAAATCCACATTTTCACGATTTTAATCTGTAGAGTTTTTTCGGTTTTAAATGGTTCAATGTTTAATATTTCAAATTTTTTTGTTTTAGAAATAAAAACAAATTGTTCAATATATTTAAAATTTTTCTTTCAGAAACTTTCAACTTATGTAAGTAATAATCACTAATGAAATTAATTATTACTCATTTATTATGCTGTCTTAGACATATATATAGGGTAAATGCAAAATCAGTGGAATAATTTCTTCAAATGTATCCATTTTTAACAAATGTAACAAGCATCGCAGTAAAAATTATGTTTCTGACGCGTGTACATTAGGAAACAGAGCTCAGGTGTTAAGTTGTTTTATTATTTACCCTAGTCGGTAAGCCACGCTGTCAACCAATTTCAAGCAATCTCCGCATCCCAGTGCGGAAAGTTAAAGTAATTTATTTTTCTTCTGTGGATGTTTGTTGGCTTTTCATGAGTAACTTCACAACTGAATGATTGATTGACTGACTGACATATTAATAATTTAAGAAAACACTTGTTATTCGTTTTGTGCAATTAATTAAAAAAATTTAAATCATCGGCGTCGCTTTTTGTGTGAAGCAATCTGCTTTATTGCTTACAATAAAATATACTGACAATTGTTGTAGGGTTCGTAGTCGTTCGTAGTCGTTCATAAAATGGGTCAGATTCAATTATTCATTGAATTTTGGGGTCCCTGTTTACGAATCCAAAGTAAAAAAATCCGAATACAAAATGGCGGATCCAATATGGCGGATGATTAGTCTAAATAAGTTTGGAATTTTGCATAAAATTGGTATAAGGGTGATTTTTAAATCGCAGGCAAACTTGCATTGGCAGTAATGTAACATTAAAATACAAACTCTGATTTATTTTTATTTTTATTTTTATTATTAATAAATACTGATTATGATCTTCTATAAAATGTTCAGTTCGTTTGTTTTGACAGTTAGCGTAAAAACCGTCTAATGACCCAAGTTTCTAAACTTAAGAGGAATAAAACTTTAATTTATGCACATTTTTCAAGCCAAACAAATAACATTGTATAAGCCTTAAAGTCTGTCCCTCGGTTTTTGTCGTTTTAATCATCACCTGCGTAAGTCTTTTTTTCTCGTAAAATATTTGTAGTTACAGTTGAGTAATAAGCACAAAATTACTGCACGTGTCCGTGAACACAAAATTCTATCAAATTTAACTTCAAATATAAACATATATTTTTTTAAATCGGATAATAAAACTCAAAAGTAAATTTTGACAACAAAATCGTCATCACAGATATTGCTTCAATAACAGTTTCGAAGTTAAAAAAACCAAATCATTTCGTTATCTGCTCATCAGGTTTCTGTTAATTGCTCAGATGCTTATTTGTGATTAGAATATATTATTTTTGTCTAAATATTAAAAAAGGATAAGGTTCATCGTTTTCCTCACTGTTAGAAATATGTTGGAAATTTAACCACTTTTCAACCATATTTGTGGTTGAAATCTCGTTCATTCACAGAATTAAAATAAAATTCAATTAAATGTAGTTGAAAATTAATGAAGACATATGCGCATAGAACCATGCGCCATGATACTTCCCCCGAAGCCAGGCCCTAACATGACAAAGTCCCATGACTCCTTGCTTGTGTCGTGAAATCCATGCAATTAACAAAGGACATGCATATAATATTTAGTAAAAGAAGCGGCTTTAATCCAATATAGTGGACGAGTATGCTAAATAAATTGTTTATTTTCCTTAAAATTGGTGTAAGGAGGTTTTGAGGGTCGCTGATTACGAATCTGATGTCAAAAGCTTAAAAAACAAAATGGCAGATCGAATATAGCGGATGAGTATGCTAAATCAACTTTTATTTTTCCTTCAAATTGTTATAAGGAATTTGCAGGGTCGCTGATTACAAAAATGATGTCGAAATCTTAAGAAATAAAATGGCGAACCCAAAATGGCGCACTATTTGGTGTTTCATAATATCTCAAGAATGCGCATCTAACGAAAATAGTGCCTGTAATACCTACTTTTTATTCTCCAGCGGGAAAGCGACCTTGAAAAAACTTACCCAACACACACCCCCTGGGTCGAAGGGGCTAACTTACAATGTTGAAGTAGAAAACTATATTTTTTATTGCAGATTCAGATTCTCTATAAAAAATACGTAAGTTTTATTCGAAAATTTGTTTTCGATACGCTTTAGATAGCGCTGCATTGCATTGGCCCTTTGTCTTCTTTATCTTTCGTTTGGAAACGCACTCCTTGAACAGTCAACAATGTCATTTTTCGCCAATACAGCGCCATCTAGCGCGATTCGAAATAAAAAGGTTCCAATAAAACTTACGTATTTTATACTGGAGAATCTGAATCTGCAATAAAAAATATAGCTTTCGATATCAAATTTTAAAGTTGCCCCCTCTTCCATCATAAGGGGGTGGGGTCTGGGATGCGTATTTCTTGAGATATTTTGATGTCTCAAGATAAAAGAAACACCCTGTATATAATTTAATTTAATTGAAGCGACGCCTGCAAGTCTCTGCAACTAATTTTCACATATGTTGCAAGTCAGAGTACACTCAATATATTATTAGTGAAAATAAGACTAGACCTCTCAAGACTTTTTTCATTGCTCAATTTTTGTAAAGGTTTTAAATTGTTTGTTATGGTCAATTATCAAGCAGGCAACTTGTTATTCACTGTTACGTTTGTTACTTTCTAGAAATGTAAATGAGCGATTTTAAATTTGTTTACTTTTTACAAGTAAATTCCATGTTGCGAAGTTTGAATCAAACAATCTATCGAACAATTGTGCACTCATGAGAGTTGTACATTCCTTGCGCGCTGTTTGTACTCAATGGATCAGTTCAAGTAGCTTTAAAATAAGTGAAAAAAAAAATTATTGAAGGCATGCAAGAATGCTATTGCAACTATTCCAAACGCAAAAAGGTCAGGAATACAAACTGTTTTATTTTACTTTTAGCCAGCTTTTCGCAATTTTGTTCGACTGTGCGTTCGCCATATTTGCGTTTTATGGATTCTCCGATTCATGTGTTTAGGCCTTATAGTTGGGGTCCTATTAAATCAGATATTAGGTTTCAAGCCTTTCGGTTTAGAAACCTTTTTTGGGCCTTAATCTTTGCACCTAATTTAATCACTTAAGATAATCACGAAGGGGTCAAGGGAATGTTAAAAATAGCTGAAATATGTCAATGATAATGCCATTATAAAACAATTAGTTCTTATTATAATCATCTTAAAAATAAATTGGTACTATCAATAAGGTATAAATTCATAGACTTTTGTATGTATTAAATTCAATCTCATTTGAAATCGAATTACCAAACGGAAAGAAGAAAAAGTTAATTCAAGTTGTTGAAATGCTTCATAAAGAAGAAATTTGTGTTGATTATTATTTTTCTAATAAACTTTGATAAAATCACACAGTATAAGTGTATAAAGTTACATTAGACATAATAAATCAATTAAAAAATTGTATTACTTAAGTTTAAATATGTTTACCACAGAAGAAATACACATATTTAGTTTTAGTTAATTTATTTTTTAAGGCTGCATCTAGTTGTTCCGAAATTTCAGAATGACTAGTCAAGCTTGTGAAAAATATTTGACTACTGATCCATAACAGGGACAGGACTTTGAGAAGTCCAAAAACCTCTTTAGGAAAATGCTTTCACCATGAAAAAATTCCAAAGTATACAATCACAATGGAAAATAACTGAATTCTCGGCAGGGATAAATTTGGATTCGGCGTTATCTCTGATGAGGCTTTAATTAGTATTAGTCACAATGGAAAATTCTAAACTGTAGAAGGAAAAGATAAACGACTAAAAGTCCTATTTTACCATAGGAACGAGTAATAAACAATGTTATAACTTCCGTAAGATTAGCCTCAGTCGGAAAATTCCATAATACTAAAAAGTATTTGTGTGGCATATTGATGGATGGAACTTGTAGGCACTCAGTCAGGATTTGTTTTCTTCGGGGACATTGAGATATAGATATTTGATACACGTCGGAGCAATCATCTATAGATCACGTTTCTCGAAAGAAAATAAATGCATCAAGCGATGTATTGGACTTCATTTCGAGAAACTCGTGATACAATTACTGGGCTCTGATGATTGTGAAATATTCAAAATCGGCATTCGAAACTCTTTATTTTCGCAAATCACTTTATTTTAAAAACGATGTGTATTAAAGAAATACACAATCTAAATTCCGAGATATTTTTCGGCTCTAAAAATTCTCGAAATAGATTATTTCATATTATCACAATAGTATCAAGTGCTATTATACAATATTTAAATATTTCATAGTGTTTTATATTCAATATTTCATAGTGTTTTATAGCCTCCGGACATTAATTATGGTCCAAATTCCTCGCCTTTCTTCAATAAATTAGCAGTCTTGTATATCACAATCCTAGACAGTTGGCGCAGCCAAATGTTTTTCAGTGTCTGCTGAGCAGTCTGCATCATTTTGTATTAATATTGTCGGAGTTTATGTATATACAAAACTGTTCCCTCACAAATAAAGAATGCATACAAGAATGGTATATATTCTGCGACTTTATGCTTTGGTGCAGAAACGTTATAAGTGGGTCAAGGTTTATAATGTAACATGCGAATTTATGTTTTTCCAGGCAAAATTTGAGAGAATCTTCGCTACGAACGCAACGAACCAATTTCGTCAACGAATATCTCTTTTTTCTAGACCTTTATTTGGCCAAGCATTCATGCTTTAGAATTCAGAATCTGATATTCGGATTCTCTTAGAACTCATCCTCTTCTGTTGCACTCTGCACTCTACTTTTCTAGAAGCTCAAGCTCTCCCTATGCTACCATTTTCTTTCAGTCCACCGGAATGGATTTTTTCGGCAATACGCCAAACAATTCCTTACCTTCCAAATACACATATAACTGCAATACAAATCGAGCAATAATTTACATTTACTTATTTGTATATATTGCCAGTGATTCCACAGGTAAAACAACAACAAAAAAGTCTCAGGGGCCATGGATTTGATTTAGATATGGATTTCGCCATTTTGGATCAACCATTTCGTATTTTGAAAATCTGACGCTTTCCCTGAAACTAATTGTCACTGTTATACGACTATTTATTATACTATTTTATTGGCCATTCTTAAGAGTTATCATTGATTCTTGATGGTGATTGTGATTGACTATTGCCAAAGCGTTATGATCAAAACGTTGCGTACGAATGTT
The DNA here is from genome assembly GCA_010014905.2 of Druon quercuslanigerum. Taxonomy (NCBI): domain Eukaryota; kingdom Metazoa; phylum Arthropoda; class Insecta; order Hymenoptera; family Cynipidae; genus Druon; species Druon quercuslanigerum. The sequence continues at coordinate 8,204 of JAAAKG020179819.1, forward strand.
TTTGACCGTTGATAAGGTTTCTTATTGACAGATTCCTGTGGTTATTATTAATTGTTTTAGGACTTTTTATTGACCGTATATATGGGTCGTTATTAGTCACTTATAAGGGTTGTCCTTAATCGTTACAAGGGGTTGTCTTTCAACGAGTTTGAATGACATTTGTTAGTGTTTGCTTATGACCGCTTCTACGGGTTGTCATTGACCATTGCTCAAGCTTTTCGTAGAGTTGTTGTTTGTTATCGATCGTGCATAGTGTTCCTAGGGGACATAATTGATAGTCGCAAATGGTGGTCATTACCTATTCCTAGAGTTTGCCATTGTCAATTTCTAGTGGTTTTTATAAACCGTCTATATTGTTTGTCGTTATCCGCTGCTAGTTTTTCCCGATCTTTGATAAGGGTTGTCAGTTGTCGTTGGTACTTATTGTTACTGACTATTCCTGAGTCTGGTCATTACCGTTTCTTGATATTGTCATTGACTGCTTCTAAGGTTTCGATGGATTTGAAAATTATAGGAGCCTAAATTACATTACAAACTGTAATAAAATACAGGAGTTTTGAATTCGTGGAAAATGTTTTTCAAAATAATAGGTTATTTATTTCTCCTAAAAACATACCTAAATGAAGTAAGCCGAATTCTTAACGGTAACGAAAAGATAGCCTATTCTTCGTAGAACCAATCGGTTTGTTATTGATCGACTGTAGTGATGGTATTTATCGTTCTTAGTTGTTGTTATTGACCGATGCTTGAATTGACATTGATTGTTGTTGTGGGTTATCATTAATTGTATTTATTGCTTCGAGTGTGTTATAGTTGTCTGTCGCTGTAGTGATTAGTATTGCTGTTTTCGGCAGTTTCTATACGTTGATTATTGCAATGGGTTGGTATAACGGGATTTTTATTAACCGTTATTGTTCATTACAAAAGATTGTGGATGACTATAATATTGGATTTGATATAATATATGGAAATTATCGGGTTATATACTACTTGATATCGTATGCAGAAGTTGGGAAATATTCAAAATAAAATTTTGCATATACCTAAAATTGAGACAGTGTTAGTGCGTGCTTTCGCAAGTGCTTCCACGTACGGCGCAGGCGGCAGGTGAACGGTGCGGTGTCGGCCCGGTCGCTGCCGTTCCGCACACGTCTCGTGTACGTACTTTAGGGATCCGTAGGTGAAGGGGGCTGGAGGATAAGGATGGGTAGAACGCGACAGCGCGCGAGAAGGAGCGAGAAAGAGTTTGTGGATATACACGGCGGGTGAAGTGGGGTGACAGGGGTTGGAAGCATGGTAGGTGGTCGCCGCAGGGAAGGGTAGGGGTGGAGGTAGAGCGGCAGAAGTAGAAGGGGATGCCTGCAGAGCCCGGCTGCAGTGAGTCCGCGGGAGTCTCGTGCGTCCGACGATACGCTTGCGACTAGCTGGCCTGGCTCGGCACGTCTGCTTGCCTATCTGACTGACGATCATTTATTGGTAGCTAGAGCTTCGGGCAACCATCGGGCGAGACACGCGACTTAACCCTAAAAATTTCGGTGCCGAACCAAGTGATTTGACGTATGCTAGAGACAGGAATTGCCAGACCTGGCACCTCGGTATGCCCAACCGATGTGAGTTTCAATGTCACATGTGACACAAGAAAAACCTCCGACGACCAGCCGGAAAAATCACGTGCAGCTCAAATAAAATTTACTTCCGCCTGATCAAATTTTACTAAATGGACATGATCGAATTTCCAACGAGTCTGAGAGATTGCCAAGAAAGATCCGCAACTACTAGTTAGATTATATCTGCAACTTCTGGGAAATGTACCTCTCTCTGCATCTACAGCTTGAGATAATAGAGGGTGAATTGATTCTGGATTGGGGCGTATATAAGTTTGGGCAGTTCTTATTCTTAGATGTAAATCGATTGACCACTACCAATTCGGAATGATCAGCGCTTCTTTAATAAGCTTCTTCATCGTTTTTCTTCATCATTTACGCTAATTTGGACAATGGCTTGTGTAGATACTTGAATGCAGATTGCGGCACGTTCCGGCTCGATATTCTGCTTAAAACCCCGATGAAGAGCCTGTAATATCTTCGATACATCGTGCCGGGACAGCTGGGATATTTATCGCATATTTACTGCATATCTATAGTAAACACTGTACTGCGACGAGCTCTTCGTTTCGGCTTTAATTTTAGCCTACGCTGCCGTGGTGGCTTCATATCACTGTGAAAACACCGTTGGACAGAAGTAGCGCTTTTCATGCACAAAATTCTTTATTTCATCTTCTTATTCTTCTTATTCTTCTTCCTCTTCTTCTTTCATATCTCAGCATCTTAGCATGCATTCTGCACGTAGGGCTGCTTCTTTTGAATGCAAATGACATATGACATGTTTATCATTTACTTCTTTTTCGATTGATAGATCAACTGTAGTTTTTATTTCCTACCTTCATATTCTAAATATTTCTTCGATACTTGAATATTTTACTTGATATTAAAGATTTATCTAGCACCTATATGTAGGTGAGATTACCAGATTACACAAAAAACAAAAAGCCGATCTTGGTCAAACTGACCCAAAATTTAACGTAGTTACAAATTATTTGCAATTTTTTTCTTGGGACATGATTTTGATTAAAAACTGTTATTGCATTGAAGACAACATTGCTTCTACTTGCATCTCTGGAATGTTTTGGGTCATTTGAAGAGGGTGAAAGAGTTACTCACAATATCCTCAGAATGATCAAGTAACTCAATGTTATCTGTGTTAGAGAACCCTTTCAAGTTTCCCTTTCTATGATTTTCTGAGTCGGAATCTCAATAAGTGACTTTTTATCTTGAAACTTGTAATATCAATGAGAATTTCCGCTGAGAGAGATTTGGTAATGTCGTCTCGACTTCATTGGACAAAATTGAATCTATTTGAGAATTTAGTGCTATTGAATTTCGATTAACGTGTATGGTACCATAGTGTGCCTGCATCTCCCTCAACTCTATCTTTAGGGATTCTCGCAGTATAGGGTTTCCATTAACCAACGATCGCTTAAAATACTTGGTAATAAATATAAGCTGACAACTCTGGTAATCTTTATAATAAATCTTTATTGGTTGGGCGACAGAAAGGTATTTTAAAAATAAAAACTGTGAACGATTCTTAACCAATTAAAGGCAAATAAACCTGGGAAAAAGTTGAGAAACAATTGTTTGCTTTTAAGTAATTATTTATCCGTAGGTACAATTGAATGAAACATTATTTATTTTATTATTTAGTAAATTTATAAGAGATATAAGGAATAAATGTAAACTATTTGCCTTGGTTGCTGGTGCATTAAGAAAATAATTAAAACGTTAACGTTTTTTAAGTGAAAAAATTAGCTTTAAAAGTTAGTCTCTTTTTTGTTGTTGATATTTTTAACCTCTAAAAGTTACGAAAAAACTTAAAATGGTAGTAACTTAATTAGGCGACATTCCTAATGTTATTAAACAAATAAACGTCTAGGTATAATTATTATTTTAGAAAAATGTTATTTTGAAATATAAAATCTATGGGCCATATTTTCTATCATGTTCATAACAGATTTATATAATTATTTATTGTTGATCATGAATCGTTATCAAAATTGGTAGATATACTTAAAACCAATTTTCTTTAATTTTTAGATAGGATCAACTTGTTTGAAAGAAAACAAGTTTTCAACATAAAGAAAAACAATTGTTTTTGCTTATAATGGCCATACTTTGAGAACTGTTCTTCTGATTGACAACAAATAGAAAAAAATGCGAATTTTCGGGCTAATTTTCTCTGCATTTAAAAAGCTTCGATATTTTATTTTTATTTCAGTACATCGAAATCTGAGGAACATAGTCTGCTAGTAATAGTACTTTGAAAAAAAAAATAGGCAGTGTTCATGTATACCGATAAGATCCAGCTATTGGTTCCATGGCGACAAAAATAAGAAGAATAAAATTCTCTATTAGAAATGACAAAAAACTTATTTTGCAGTAATAATTACTGCAGTTCAAATTTAATTTAGTTTTTACAGAAGCTTCTATTTTAAAATGGTATGATTTTAATGAATTAGACGTGCTTCTGTTGATTTATCAGTCTTCGAAGACTTTAAACTATACTTCGAAACGTTTTTAATGTAATGAAATTATATAAAAGAATAGCTAGAGCTGTAACATGAAACAGTAATTTTAAATATGAGATGGTGAATTCTTCTATAAAATATCTTAAAGAAAAAATGAGCCTTTATTCATTATAACCCGTTTCTCTTTTAAAAGTGAATTTGTCGAAAGTGAATTATACTCTTATCTACAGCAACTGTTATCAAAAAATACAATTGTTATATTTTTAATTTTTAAGTTAATAAATATTTTCTCCAAAAGTATAAACTGAGTAACAGCAGTAACTTTTTAAATTGAGACAGTGCTTTATAATCAGTGTTGGATTGTAACTAGTTAAATGTAATTTAGTTACTTTTTAGAGATGTAACGAGTAACGTAAAATTACATTATATTTGCAGAAGTTCGTAACTTTATTTTTAATGGCTTCTTCATTACTTTTCATTCATGTATATTTCAGTTTTGCAGAAAAGTGCTTTTAAAAATAAACTTAAATATATTATTAAAGCCTTAAATGTATAAGTTTCATTATATTGCAAATAGATCATTGCTACTTTCTTTTCAAAATATATTTTGTACATTCTATTTTCATTGATGGCAATTTTTTTAAATCTAAAAAGTAAAAGGAGGGAGAAGGGGGGTAAATAAAAAATAACTTTAAAGAAACTTGAAGTTACTTTTTGCACTAACTATAACAAATTACTTTTTCATGGAAAGGGATGTAACTGTACTGAGTTACTATTAAAACCTCATACTATTGTCTCTTAGGGTGTAAACTTCATTATTTGTTCTATATTTTGAACAAATTGGAAACAGCTTGGACTAAACGAAACCCTTTTTTGAAAGGATTCCTTTACAAAATTTTACAAAAGTGAATAGCACCTTTTAACATTATTCACCAGCTCTCCATACACTTTGTCTGCTTTTTATTTTTAAATTATAATTCTGAATTAATCTGACATTATTCACGTAGTAGTGGATTCATTGACAAATTTGGTACGTTATGATATGGTTTGAAGGATGTTTAGTAAGTTTGGGAAGACCGCGAATTAATCAGAGTGTTAAAGGTTGGTTTAGTGGATAGCCCGTCGATCATTGTCTGTGAATGGAAAGCGAGCCAACACCTGTTGTGGTGCTCATTGTTTTATTTATAAATAGAAAGTGTTGTATCAGTAAGAATTGAGGGACCTATTATCAGAAGAGACTGTTTCCCCTGAAACTAATAAGTCGCTTTGTGTCTATTATTGTCAAGAGCAATTAAACAGGGTAAAACCGATGAAATGTTTAGTAGGTACAACGTATGATCGGGGGATATTTCGAATATATATATAAACGTAGAATAGATAGTATCGTGCGACAGTTGGTTATCTGCAAGAATGTGCGATAGCGCAGGCGGTTTAACAGTCCTCCGTATAATGCCTTTATTTTGGTGCAGAGCGTTTGTGCAGAGGAAAGACATGCAGTGCATTTAAATGCATAAACTTAAACTCCACAAATAATTTCCTTTCACTGGCTAGATTGCACAATTTCCGGTTTTTCATTTTCTTTTCCTCTTTTATTCATTCACACTACTTTGGCATTGTTTAATTATTACATTTTTAGCTCGCGCGTCATAAATAAAAAGACGAATTTCGGTGCACACGGTTTTATTTACGTAGGTAGGAGAAATGAGTTATCAGATTTTAAATAAAAATTCCGGTTCTGTTTGTGACAGATTTGTCGAAAATATCGACGTAACTTGCGTGAAGAATATTTCGGGGTAAACTTATAAGGTTTGGTTTTGACAGCCAAGTTCACAGGGATAACAGAATGGGGAGGCGTGGCTTTCTGCCAAAAAGAGGCCATTTGTTGCATTCGGATATAATAGTGCAGTAGTTCGGTCTCCCTGTTCGTGGTGATAGATCGTCACCATCATTAAAGTTAAGATTCTAACGTTAGGAAGCATTGCATTTAATGTTTCCTCAAAACAAATTTATCGTATTGCAAATAATTAATATATCAAATATCAGCAAAATAATATAATGGGTCGTGCACATAATATATCACGCAATTTTCTTTGTTCATATCGTTGTATCCACTTTTGATTCAATGCAATTTTATTCGCATCGTTATTTTAACAAAGAAAAAACGTGCGACGTATTATTTGCACGACCCCGATCTATAGTGTTTACATTTAAGTATGATGTTTTTTTAAAGTACACTGAAACAAATGAATAACTTTAGATCATAGAATCAGTATATTTGATAATCACACGATTCTGACTACTTGTAGCTATTATATATGTGTTTTAGGTCATCGAAAAAAATTTGCTTATTTTTATGAGAAAACAGTGATAGAGTAAATTGTGAGAAAAAAGTGTTTATTTTTTGTTCATCTATGACTTGCGCATTTGTTTTTGACCCACGAATATTTATGAATACAAGTTTTAGTAGGGTTCAAAAATAAATTAATGAAACAACTATTTGCCAGAAAAAAAGAAGTCATATTTTGCTCTTTGCTATATATTTTGCAAGAGAAGTATTTTTGAAAATAATTATAGAAATTAGTTTCTTCAGATAATATGTAATAAAAATTCTAAACACAGATCATAGTCTGTTTTAAAAATGTGGGTCATAAACATTGTGAAAGAGTATTAAATTTAAAAAAATTTATTGAGAAGTATTAAATCGTGTTCAACACAAGAACCAGATTTTTATCTTTTTTCTAATTTCACGATTTTTTTCAAATGAAAAATGATGAAAATTGCTAAAATAGGACTACAGTCCAAATTCATGTTACAAACCAATAAAAAAGTTGTTCCACATGATTTTTTGAAACTTTTGCGTTTTGTTGCGACTAAAGTATTAGAAAATTTCCTGACAAATTAGGACATATTTTTACGTTGTTTGGTTCTTTATTCATATTTCAGCAGTAAATTTCCGGAATAGAAATTTTATCATTACGTATACAGATATTGAAATTGTAACTTTTTTACGCGGGCCATCATATTAAGATTTGCAGCGAAACATTTACTATTTTTAGGTTCCTTATAACTTAGAATAAAATTTGAAAAATATATTTATTGTGGTAATGTAAGTTAATTATTAAAAAAAATATTTTTCAAAGTAAAATACGTGGATCATGCGAATATTCTATATATATGCGAAGAAAATTAAATTACAATATTTGCTTCATGCAATCATAAATCACGTGTATTTGACATAGAAACTTCATAAATCAGGAGGATTTAAAGTTATATTGGATTCTGAGATATTATACGATTATGTCAGATTAGACTCATCGCATAAATCGGATTCTTATTGATCTTTAGAAAGTACTTAGTATTAAATTCATTCTTATCTATTGATTTAATTCTAAAACAAAACCTTGTTGTAATTTAGAAAATTTAATGTTCTTTTGTTTTATAGAAAGTCGAAAAAGAATATGTCGCGTTCTGTCGCGTTAATAACAAAAGATAAATAAAGGCTCTTTTCTTATATAATTCCTGAAAATGGCGTGAGAATGAGAAACTACTTTTTGAATTAGAGTATCATTTGTACTTTGAAATCATGAAATATATCGCTCTAAACGAATACTAAAATTTTCTCTGTCCACGGAGGTGAATATCGTGTACTAGAAACACTTTCTGTTATTGACCATGCCCATCTGTTTCTACTGAAGAGCGTGGCCACCGCCGTTACTTAAAGTAGAGTAGGAAGGTTTAGCCAGACATACATTTTGCCGGGTTCTGATTATCTTTATCTACTTCGCCCAGCTTTAAACGTCACTGTTCTCGCCGATAAAAACTTCAAGATTAGTTTATTATCTGATAAAACAATGAAAGTTATTAATATTTTATAACATTTTTTTTATTTGTTACAATAGTTTTAATTTCACTTTTGTTTCGATGAATTAATACATTTTTTAAATTCGATAGTATTTTCTTAACTTTTATCATTTCTTTTAGGCTGCATCTAGTCATTCCGAAAAATAGGATGAGTTGGAAAAGGGCATGGACTAGCCGTCCTAAAAATTCGCGAAGACTAGACAAGCTTATGAACAATATTTGACTATAATCTTCCCGAATTTCGTTTCGACAGGACATTTTGATTTTTTTTAGTTTAGGAGCACTTTCCACATAAATTCGTATTTCGTTTATATAGAAAGATTATGTGTGCTTTTCTCAAGTTTATTTATATGACTATATAAACTATTAGAACATATTAGAAAAATATAGAAGCTCAGATGTATTTTGCGAATAAATAAAAACATCATTAACATTACATCAAATATAGTTTTGAATACATGCCTATTCCTAAACTCCTTGCACTTCCAAAGTAGTTGTTTTTAAAGAAAATTGTGAAATTATTAAAAGTTATATTGTTATAACTCAATTTTTTACAAATGGAAAAATAAGGCTTATTGTTACTTGAGGAATAAGTAAACTTTTTGATTAAGAAATTCACGATCATTTCGCGAATAAAATAATTCCTGACACTTCAATAAACCTCGAGAAACAGGGTTAAGTAATGTATCGGTTGTCGAAGTGACCTTGAAATCTAGTAAATTCGCATGCCTAGTCTTATTTTTTCATTCTTTCTGTAGACGATGAATTATTATCTGCATGTAGATTGAAGTAGATATTTCTATGCGGTGCACGCAATAAGAGTGGAAGTTCTGGCCGAAATCCAAATGATTTGAAAAACTCTTTCATTTGCTTAACATTTTTATGTCACTGGAAAATGGTATTCTAAGAGAAATGAAACTACCACTGATGCTAACATTTATCTGGAAAAAAGAAAAGTAACTAATAACGAAATCGAGTGTTCAATTTATACGCTAGGAATTATAATTATATAATTATAATAATATTATAATTATAATATAATTATAATACAATTTACTGTTTGAATAATGCAAGTAAAACTAAAGATTAAAACAAATACTAAAGACAGAATTAAAACATGAAAAGATAACAATAGATATAGAAATTACAATGTAACTATAGAATTATTATATATGGTTTAGGGGAATATTTTCATTAACAATTATTATGAGTTAATCGTATCCAACATACCTGATTTTGTTTAAAAAATTTAAAGTGATCGATACCGTTACAATCACAGTTTAAGCAAAAAATTGTTTCTAAGATTTTAGAATCTTTTCAAGTTTACCTTATAAATAGGAAAAACTGAATTAAATGTTGTTTAAAATGCAATGCTGTTCAAAGGATCCTCTGCATTATGTCCTCTTCACATTTATTCGTTTTGGCTAAAGATTTCCGAAACATTAAAAATTGTTAATTTTTGGATATATTTTGTCAATGCGAAACAGTGACTTCCTCGCAATAAAATGAACGGCCTATGTAGGTACACATTGTCATCCATCTCTCTTCAGAAAAATTCAAAGTAGTGGTTTTCAAAAATTGATTACAATTTTTTAAAGAATGACTCTCATTTTGTCTTTTTTTCATTTTTACTAAATATTTCTGTAGAACAGAAGGTTTCAAGACTATTAAAAAAATCCTGAATACCGTTTCTTTTTTTGCAAATACAGAATTTTGAAAAAAAAAACTTTAATTTTTTCACTGTTTTTATCACCACTACCTAGAATTTTTTATATTTTATACGTCCAAAATTTTGAATTTGTTAAATAATTTTTTAAAAAATATGATTTGAAATTGCTAGTTCTAAAATTGTTTTATTTTTAAGGTAATCCGTTTTTTAGGTTTGGATTTGAAGTTTTAATTCTAAAAGTATTTCTTTATTTTATATCTTTTCCAGTTTAGAAGTGTATAATGTATAAAGTTTGCTTTTATATTTTTCGTTTTTCGTATTTATAAATTTTAAATTATTTAATTTTCATGTCCTCAATTTTAATACTTGTAATTGTACGGTTATGAAAATCTCGAATTGTAAACAGCGGAGTATTCAACTATTAAGTATATACAAGCTTATGCGCAAAAATGGTACGTAGTCCGAAATAGTAAATATAATTTTTATTTATTTTATAAATTTTTTGCATTAAATAAATGATAATCACACATAATTTCTTCCAGTATGTATAAACTATATATAAATTTTCGGCCTGGGACATCAAGTTTTAAACTGAATATTATATACCAAATTACCAAAATTATTATTGTTCTCTCAATTTTAATTTTGTATTTCGAAATTTCAAACTTATTCACTAATAAGGCGTTTTTTAAAGAATTGTATTATATTGAAAGATTGTGAAATGAAACCAAACAATTTTTAGTATTTAACAGTAAATTTATAAAATTTGGACTGCTTGACACTTACTTTTTATTTAATAGATTTTGAATATTTGTAATTTTAAATTGTTTTAGTTTAAAACTATATGAAGTCCAAATGACCTAGCCGGGTAAGCAGTAAAATCTGCCCCCGCATGTATCAAATTCATGTTATCACCATACATTAGCACCTATGTGTCACAAAATTCCTTCAAGTCTGAAGCTGGAAAACGTATTTTTGTAGGAGTTATGGAGGGGGAAGAAAAAACAAAAAAGTAGTTTTTCTCGTAAACGGCTTAACCGATTTTGCTGACGAAAAAATATGTTATGTCTGTCGATGGCAGGATTTAAAAAAAATTGAAACATTTTTTTGACAAAAATAACAGGTGTGAAAAAATTTTGAAATTTTTCAAATTTTTTTTTGAAGTTCTGATTTATTGTGACACCCACCATTTTTTCCATGAATATTCCTTTAAATGTCCTTTTCAATATATATTTTTTCAACAATTTTTGAAGTAATGCAACATAGTGAAAAAAAATTAAAATCGTACTAAGGACACTGTTTAACTGTGTATCTTTTTGGTACACTGTACTGACCGGCTATTTCTTTCAGAAACAACCCTTTTTCATCTGTCTTTCGTTAGGAACGTTACTTTTTTTACTCTGTATAATCTTTTCAACAGGGTGACAAGATATATGTTGAACAATACTGCTTTCCTCTTCCTTACTTGGTGTGAGACCTCCCATATATATGCTCCGGTTGTAAATGAAAATAAAATGTATTAGCGTGAAATTCTCTTGTGATTTTCAATAATTATTGCCGTTTTCTCGCTATTTCACGTTGTCACCTTTATTTGTTTGTAATTTTAATTCGTGCATTGTTTTATTTTGCTCTTGAAACACCTTTTACATTCTTACAATTATAATTTTTTAATTAGTATCGCAAGAGTATTCATAATTATGTCGTTCTTGCGCTACTTCACTTTGTGACATTCATTTGTTCGTTTTCGTGATTCTACTTAGTGCACTATTTTACTCTACTGCAAAGACACCTATGATCTCACAACTCATTGTGATTTTATTATTATCACAAGTATCTCTTGTCATCTTCATTTTTTTCCCGACTGCCATGTAATTTTGCGAAAAACGAGAGGTAAAAAAAATTTTAATGAATACTACGGATGAAGCGAAAGCTTTTTCCTCCTCTCTTAAACGAGTAACAGTTGTAGGTGATATTTCATGTTGTAAATGTCGACTTACTGTTAATAGAGAAGATAGTTGTGACAAAAACCTTGTCCGGTCAAAAAGCACCCCAATTCGTGAGAGGCGATGGGACTCACGATCAAAAAGCAACCCGTATTGTAAGAGGCGAGGGGGCTCACAGTCAAAAAGCAACCCGTATTGTGACAGGTGAGAAAAAATGTGTTGTTCATAATTACATATTATAAGTTCTAGATTTGACAACAACGTTGCTGACCAAAGACAAATGAAAAAGCTTTGTTTCTGAAAGAAATAGCCGGCCAGTACAGTATACCATAAAGGTACAAAGTTACACAGTCTCCTGAGTACGATTTTTATTTTTTTCACTATGTTGCACCACTTCAAAAAATTTTACAAAAATATATGTTGAAGAGGACTTATAAAGGAATATTCATAGAGAAAATATTAGGTGTCACTATAAAACATAACCTCAAAAAAAAACTTTAAAAAATTCAAAAATTTTTTCACACCTGTTATTTTTGTCCAAAAATTTTTTCCAATTTTTTTAAAAATCGTACCATCGACATGCATAACATATTTTTCGTCATCAAAATCGGTCAAGTCATTTACGAGAAAAACTTCTTTTTAATTTTCTTTCCCCCTCTATAACTCCTACAAAAATACGTTCTCCAGCTTCAGACTTGGAGGAATTTTGTGACTTATAGGTGCCAATATATACTGATAATATGATCTTGATATATGCGGGGGCAGATTTTACTGCTTACCTGGATAGGTCATTTGGACTTCATATAATTTTAAACTAAAACAATTTAAAATTACAAATATTCCCTTTGTATTTTCAATTTGAAGCAGAATATTATGTATAATATGTAGAAATTATTAATAGAATCGAAGAAAATGGACAGAATTTTAATTTCCACTAATTTTTGCAGAAAAATCAAAGTGTGAAAAAAATGGCTATGGTTCATATTGTTTATTTAATAATTGTTATGTGGATTTTTGTTTGCGTTCAATTTAAGTTAAAAGCTCCAATCTTAACGATCAAGGGCTGATCTTATTCCTTAAAAGATTTTTCACGTCTCTGTTTGTTTGGATTCCACTGAAATTTAAATTATTAAAAAAAATGTTGATTAAGGTTGTTTAAAAGTTTATAAAAAATGTAATGTTTGGTAAATAACCTAAAACATTTTGTCTTAAAGGACTCTTGAACGTTTCGTTGAAAATTTGAAGTAATTAACGTGGGCTCCCTTTTCTTTATTTTATAAATTAAAGCTTTTACATTTTAAATTATTTATATTTAGAGACTGATTTAAATTTATATTATTTAGTTTTAAGGGCTTGCTTTTGAAAATGTAATAGTACGGAAAAATTAAAATAAAAAGCGGGAAATCTGAATTGTTTTTGAAAATAGTATGTGTGTTAAATTATTGCGATAAAATAATTGTAAAATGTAAAATTTGAAACATCCTCTGGCGAGAAAAAAAAGATGAATGTTTTTAATGCATAATGTAATAATTTTATATTATGTGATTTACTTTTATTTTAAGTAGCTTTTTCTGAATCGTTTTCCTGATATCGATTATACGAAAAGTTATAGCTGTGAGAAATAGAAAACGAAACATGGTATTAAATATTTATTTTAACCAGTTTCTAGGTTTCGATCAATCTAATAACTGCAGTGCTTTATCATTTTTCAACTTCCGCTCCGCACTACAAAATAAATCTAACAAATCGTCACTGGGTTTGCGCTTCGATGCATTCTAATACTTTTTTTTTAAATCGTCTCTTTTGTGCTCAGACAGCATTTTCTTCAGTAACGTTAATTTACTGAAGAATGATCAAATGTTTTCTCTGAAATAATATATCAATATTGCTTTTGAAATTGAAAAAAAGGTAAGTAAAAATATCGAATAACTGTAGCTTTTCTAATTTTATATAAGTTTAAGAATTTTGATTTAGAGTGCTTCTACTTATAAGTTCTTAAGTTTTCAGTGCATCCAGTTCAGAATTTATATATTTTTAAGGTTTCGAAAAATCAAAAATTGTATAAAAAGTCATTTTCAGTAAAGATAAGCAAGAAAAAATTTAATTATAAATACAGTGTACGTACATTTTTAGTATAATTTGGTTTTCATGCAGAAAATGTACAAAAGAAAAGCATTATAAGATCAACATATCTATTCAAGATCTTCTAGGTACAAGTGATAGCAATTGCTAAAAAAAAGTAGTTTATTTTTTCTGTGGGTTTACGTAAAGTTATACTAAAACTTCTACTTTTGGTTTGTATTTCTTGAAACTCCTGTTCTTCTTATTGAATTTTCAAATTTTGCATATAAAATTGCTTTAAACTTCAGCTTATTGAATGGGAAATATTTTAATTTTCTAATTCCATTCTGAATCTTTCCAAGTTAATATTCCTCAGTTATTATTTATTTTCGAGCGTTTAAAGTTTTCAATTCTTTATTGTCCAGAACAACATTTTTTAATTGTCAACTAAGTTTTATATTGTTATCTCCACGGAATTTAACATTTTCTAATTCTGAATACCTAAATTTAAACCTAAAATATTCTCAAGTTTGTATGTAAGGATTTTAAATTTTGTAATCTTTTTCTATTGAAAATAGTTTAATTTCACGTCATGCTAGCTTCAATTTATTAACACTTGTTTTAAATTAAAAAGTTCTGTTTGGAAATTTATTATTTTAACTCCTCAATTTAAAATCCTTTAGGATTTGCTAAGGTACAACTTTCAAGTAAGGGTAATCACATATTCTTAAATATGCTTAATTTTTATATCTATTCGGTATTCCTAAATGCTTCTGATTCAAAATTATTTAAATTTGACTGCTTCCAGCAATCATTTTTCAAACATAGAAAGCTATAAATTATTAATTTCTGAATTCTACTAAATTTTAAGATTTTAAATTTAAAAACGAAAATGAATAATTGAAAAATTAAAAGGCTTTAATTTCAAATAGATGGAATTTAAATTAGTTTTATTTTAAATATGGAGCAATTCCAACCATCAATATCTGCGTTCTTGTCGGGAGCTTAATTGTATTGCCCGACCGAAAAATTGGAAAAATCTATATTGTTTCGTTATGAGACCATTCACAGAATACGAGATACATTTTTCAGGATTTTCATAACTCTGAGCCTTATTCGATGCATTTCGATAGGTAGGCACATTCGTAACCGCTTTGAGGTTGGATTATTTGTGAAGTACAGGGGAAAAACTTGTTGCCTTTCATGTTTCGAAGCACGTAGCGACTTGCTGATATAGTGAGAACAACGTGTATGCAAATTTTATTATTATATTTTTGACCGACTACCTCGTTCTAAACACTTTGGTGTCTTCGCCTTTGAACGTAGCCAACAAAGCCTTTCTGTTCAAGACTTTATGAACCTCTTAGCACGAAAGGGTAGTCACACGGCAATTTATTATTTAATGGTCTCCAGAGCCTATACACACGAGGATATTTTCTCTAATCAGCTTATTAATACTTTTTTAATTTTTTTTTTCAAAACTCTATTCGTTTCAGATCTTACGAAATATGCCCAAAACTTTGTTGAAAAAAAAAACGGAAAGCCTGTAAGTATATTAAAGTTATAAAATAAGTTGAAAGTACAATTTTTCAAGTTAAAATATATACAAGAGTATGAAATCATCTTTTTAAATTTTTGTTCATAATGGAATTACGTTCATCTATGTTTGTTTAGAAATTACCAATAATAATTGGAGTCAATCAGGGATTTTTACAGTAAAATTGAATTAATGCGCACTACTTATGTTAACAAATACATGCATTGTGAAAACTTTCATTTAAAATAGAATACATGATTTGTGTGATAGAGTTCTGTTTCTTTTGAATTACTATATATTTTCATAAAATTATAGTTGAAGAGTCGAATCCAAATTAAAATTGTTCACATTTTTTTGATTCCTAGTTTTCTTGTACGCACTTATTCTCTTCCCGTTATTATGCTTACAAATGTTTTATACAATTATTTTTTAACAAGACTAAATAACAAAAAAAAAGAAATTTCTGGAAGTACGCATTTTTTAAAATATATTTCGAATTGCTTTAATTTTAAATAGTACTTGACCGCATTTAATTCTGAAATTATACACTCTGTTCCGGGTCTAATGTGACATGCAGCAATATGTTAGGGTGATATGCGAGCGTACTCTAATAATTTCTTTAAAAAAAGTGTGAATTATATCGTCATGTAATTAAAATAATATTTTTCTATTATTTTAATTGTCTTGAAATTTAAGGAAAATGGTATTGTGTGGCATCACTAGTTACCGACCGCATCCCATACATTTATTTCGTTAAAATTCAAATTACATTAAGTCTGTAGTACTGTGGATGGATATATATGATTGTGTTTTCCATAACTTTAGTGTCATATGCTATTTACCTTAAAACTAAGAATGTGGAAAATGATAAGATATATTAAATTATTGGTAAATCATGCGGTTTTCAAATACAGATTTCCTGGTTAAAAAACTATAAAACTGAATTTTTATCAAAAATAAGGTCTTTAGTCTACAAATTAGGTCGGTGTCTTTCCTTTGATTTCTTTTATCTCTTGGTCAGACTTGAGTTTTTTTCCGTCTTAAGGTAGCTTTAAGACCAAATGTATGTATACTTGAAAAAATTTTTCATCTTACTTTCAAATCCATTTTATTTTCAGATGGATGGCTATTACAAGTTGAAAATTCGGGAAATTAAATGAGAAGCACTTAGAAACATTTTTCTGGTCCTAAATTTTATAATGAAAAATGCAAACAAAATTAATTGCAAAAATAACTTTTTTTATCATTGTAAAAGTTAATACCAGACAAGCGTTTCTTACTGGTTCTTATATAATCGCCTAAATTTTCAACTCGATATCGCGTTTCGTGTGAACGTAAGTTGGGTTTGAGAAGAATCTGAAAAAATTTGAGGTTACGCTCACAGGGCCTTAAAGAGCGAACGCTCCCGTACAATTGTGCCCGACAGGGAATATTTGAGATATTGCATTCTTTTTAAATTACAATTAAAAAAATGCAGTTGAGGCAAAAAAAAAATATTTTGGTCATCCTTAGGAGAACGTGCGGTGACACAATAAACGTATAAAAAGTGGCTTCAGAGACTTCATAACAGAGATTTTTGGATTAGAACGCAAAAGGAATGCAGTATGTTAAAATCTTTGTTATTGTATTCAACAATATTTTTGAGGTTAAGTCTGTCTCTGAAGAGTACCTTATGACTGCAGCAAATCAATTTTTAGACCTACCATATCTTTGTATTCGTTATGAAAATACGAATTTATCTATGGAAATCATTGTTCAAAATTGTAATTGAATTTATAGATAATTAGGTAGCTATAGGTAATTAGGTAGCATAAATACACAAATTCCAGGATTTGGGACAGTTATTCATTGGGATCTGAGTCATTCTGCAGGCCGAGTTCCTGATGTCGTATAGCACATGTACATATAAAGTTTCTTTACCCGGATTCGATGAAAACTTCGAACCATCAATCCGTATAAAAAAGTACAATTACATTTTTTTGAATGCAAATTTAATTATAGTTTATTATTAATATGATAATTAATAACTACTATAAATAATTATAGGTGTATAAATAAAACATTATTATCCTTTTCGAGTTCATCGTAACAGATGGTAATATTAGAAATTTTAAAAAATAATTCCTAAGCCTTTCATTTTAAAATTCGGAGAAAAATTGATAAGGTTTAAAAATATTCGATGTAATGATTTTGTTATAAATAAAGGAAGCAGAAAAATGATAAAAATTGTTTCAAAAAGTGAAAAAGTAAATTTTTTAATTTTATAATCTCATTCACTCAGAAACGTATTACAAATAATAAAAATGTAATGTTTTGGTCTTCGAACACTATAAGAAACGTTTGCTTGAATCTTTCAATATATGTATTGTAAATAAAATTCCAATTCATTGCCTTGTATTTTTCAAAAGGTAGTGCTGCATTGTTGCCTTTCATGCATTGCAATTTTACAATACCGCGTAGAGTCGACGTATTTTAATGTTTGTACAAGTATTGCAATTTAACTTAAAATGCTGTGTTTGCAATTTTACATTACGCTTGAATTGTAGAAGAACTGTAGAATCCCAAACATTTTTAATGCTATTATTAGTAGAGCATTCAACATTTATCCGGAAACGGTACTTTTCTTTCAAAAACTCAAATACGTTAAAAGGCACAGATAAAAACGAGTTTTTAATTGAATATCTCGGTTCGCTCCAAATGCATTTGTATAGTTTCTTCATTAGAAAGGCAGAATACCGTTTGTCCTTGGGGAAAGTACTAAACAT
>JAAAKG020179830.1:0-26123 GCA_010014905.2 Druon quercuslanigerum
AACTGTTCTCAAGATAATGTGCAATTTGAAACTTATTGATTTTGTTAAATAAGAAAGTTATACATTTTTTTGGCAATGTCTGATAAATTAAGTTTTTTTGATTTTTTACAGACACGGGAAAAGATGCATGTTTTAAAAAGTTAAATTTTCGAAAACTGATTTTCAAGTCATCAGGGGCCCAATCGAGAGAACTGAAGCGGCTAGGCAAATTTTATGCGTGGTTATAAAATCCGGAGTCTCAATTGTCGAGTAAAATCTGAAGTCAGTATTATTCACTGCAAATTAAATTATTTAAAAAAATTTGAAAGCGAATTAGGTTTATAAAAATTTAACACATATATACTTTCTCTACTTTGCGACATTTATTAAATCTATTTTAAAATGATTTTTAACCCCAATATTTTGTCCAAAAAACATCACTCTAGAAACTAGAGATTTTTTATGGTATTTTTTTTTCATTTCCTGTTTTTGGATATAATAATTTCATGCTTTTATTTTTAATTTAAAATAAATGAATCTGGGCTCTTACCAGAGGTATCGTTTTAGTACCACTCGATACTGTTTTTCTACATTGGATGCAGGATTCAATGGAAAATGTGTGTGCCGCCATTTTTTATGGATGTTTTGGTTCGGGACTATTCGTGACAGTTCGAGATATGCGGGAGATTCGAATGTAGTATGGAAAAAAACTCAAAAATATTATTAAAAGTTATGTAAAATTGAGTTTATTGTTAAGGAGTGAATAGGCCAAAACTGAAACTCAATAAAATTTGATAAAAAGTAATTACTAGAAAGCGGATTAGAGTCTGTGCCGATAACCCCGGCTAGACCAACATTTGATTTAAATACGTTCCAAATCAAAATATTGTATGTAATTTAAATTTTGAAAAAAGGACAGTATTTCGAGTGGATGGGAAAGGAATCGAAATTCTATCATTTCCTAACAAAAGCGTTTAAAATTGGATACTTGTACATCAATTTTTCTTTAATTTCAAAGAAAATCTTTCAGAACTTAAAACCTTTAAACTAAAATCTTTAAATTTGGACAATTTCTTTAGGAAGAAGTTGAAACTGCCTCATTTCTAATTCAAAAAGTTCAAGGTTGAACGATTTTATGTTGAATTTAAGAATCTCGAATAAAATGATTTGAGTTTATTATCGTATTATCTCTTATCACAAGCATTCAAAATTGAATAATTTTAAAGTTAAAACTTTTTAAGTTTATTGAATTAAAATTTGAAACCATTAAAATGTTTAATTGAAAACTAGATGGAATATTTCAAAGTAAAAGCTTTTAACATTCTAGAAATCTAAATTATTATAGTAAAAAAATTATGATTGCGCGTAAACATTGAACAGACCAATTTTTTCAAAACCAAACAATAATTTTAGATATATTTTGAGCTTTCAAAATCAAAATATTTTCATTTTAATACCTCTCAAACTAAATTATTATAGAAAAAAAAGTTCAAAATAATAAGTTAGTTTAATTGGTAAATATTAAAAAATTAAGTGTATACTCCATGTCCTTTTTATAATGTATATTTTTATCTTATGCGTATATTTATACCTTATCATTATTTCTATGTTCATTTTTATTGATCATTAATTCAATGTTCGTCTTTATTAATTGCATAATATTATAGGCATAGTATTAAAATTATTAATCATTGAACTTATACACATGCGACACGACTTTTATTTCTCTTGCTGATTTTAATTATTAACAAGTCTAAAAACTCTTCATAATGATTTTTATAGTATCATTTATATTAATTTTGTTATTAAAAAATCCATTAGTTATCTTGACAATTTTCCATCCCTTTTCTTACTTGCAGAAAAATTTTAAAAAATTAGGCTAACTTCATTTTGTATGAAATTAAGTAAACACGTGGAAGTGTTAAAAGAAATAAAAATCTTTGAAAATTGCTTCTTTTAAAAATTAATGGAGCCTAAATTACATTACAAACTGTAATACAAAATACTGGAGATTTGAATTCGCAGGAACTGTTTTGAAAAATAATATTTTATTTGTTCCTCCTGAAAACTTAGCTCAATGAAGTAAGCCTAATTCTTATCCACATCGGAAAGGTAGCCTAATATTCTTAGAAGCCATCGAATTATTTTGTTCAAATTTGTAGCCTTTTAAGATTCCAATAAGTGTTTCACAAATTCTTTTGTATACAGATTTTTAGATTTTTTAATATAATTAAATCTAAACCACATGTTTACAAAATGTGTATTCCAACCATTTTAAATCCCATCGGCTTTCTTTTTTTGTACTGTTCGACAATTTTTATTAACGTAATTTCGTCTTATTAAATTTCCAGTTTTATCATATTCGCTCATTAACAATAAACTAAATTTTACATTATTTTTATTAAATTTTTTTCAGTTATTCTCCATAATAAATTTAAAAAAACATTAATTTCCTTACATGAATGTTTAAAGGATGGTACAAAAATTTGAAACTTTTCTTTTGGTGGATCCAAATACAAAAAATTTGAGAAGAATAACGCTTGAATCACAGTCAATTTTTTCTATTAAAATACATGTCAATATTGGAAGATTCGAAATTGTTCATGCAAAACTCCTTATTTGGCTGATAATTTTCTTGATAATCACTGATCTGCAGTTTCGAAATTACTTGTGAAAACATATAAAATAAATCATAGAAAAATATTTCATTATAAATATACTGTAATATGTGCTGTTTACATAAATATATTTAAATAGAAAAAGTATTTGATTGTACATAGCCGCATGGACACATGCAATTGTTAAAGGTTATACTTATGCTAACAGAAATAGTTACATATCACTAAATTTTAAATAACATATTCACTTAATTTTTGTATATAAAAGTTAATGTTATGAAAGTAATTTATATTCTCCTTTCCTAATAATCACTTAGTATTATCATACCTTGAAAACTGAAAATAAATAATAATTTCACAGCACTAGATGTAAACTTCTATAAATAAATAACTTGAATAATTGGAAATTGTGTAAATTTATATATCTAAATTCCAAATTATTGAACTTGTTTGTTATTTGAAGCTGTAAATAAAAATTAGCCTTTTTACAGTATCAAATTTTAGGATGGCAAAATACTTGATTTATTACTCAAATCAACAAACTAAATTCCTTGAGCTTTAAGAATTTCTACCTAACACTAATTAATAATAGATCAAATTTGTATTGTAAGAAAAAGTTTAAATTTATTTAATTCTAATTGAAAATAATATGGTTTTTAATGTTCAATTTTGAAATTTTCTATTTTAAATGTCATTGAATAAAAACTCTTAAAAACTTGTTATATGCAAACAAAAAATTCTATTTCACAAAAAAAGTTCATTTTGTTGAAGGGACTAGCTTTTCTCTGAAACTTTTTTCACAAGATTTAGAATATTTTGAAATATCATAAAAATAGGTAAAATAATGTAAAAAATATTGCTTGTTTCTATCAGTTCACCCGCTTAAAAATATTTTTTTAGCACACAGGTTAATAGATTATTAATATATAATATAGATATAGATAAATTTTCTTTCCTGTAATATTTCGCAATACTTCGTTGTAAAAATGATAAATAAGATAAGGCATTTTCTTTTGACTTCTTAATTTTTGAAATTTAATATTCTAAGTGATCAATATATGCATTTAAGTATTGGAATAATAACCAAACTGATAAAAACTCCTGTGAAAAAACAAGAATACAACGACCAAATTTGAACTAAAATTTTGGTCCAAATTTGGTCGTTGTATTCTTGTTTTATTTTACAGAAGTTATTATCAATTTGAAGATTGGACGTTAAACAGGATTTTAAATTTGGATTTTAATCTGATTTAAATTTCTTAAACTTTAATAACCGAACTTCATTCAAAATAAAAGATAAAGTATGGTGAGTTAAACTTTAGTAATAAAGTTTCGAATTTTTCAGGAAGGTCTGCATTATATTTCGCACAAACTCTTTATATATTTTTAATCAAGAATAAAGTGATACACACACTACTAGAAAATGTCCTGAGCGCTAAACAATAAAAATAAACCCTCCCTAATAGTCTAATCATAAAATATTATTTATTCAATTGAAATTCTTGCCTTATTATTTTAATATTTTTTAAAAATTGCATTTATCTTCAAAAACATTGTTCAAGCTTAAAAAGCGTTTCTACATGCATTAAGAAAGTGGAAACAAAATTTTGAAGTGTTTGCCTTAAGGTTTGTTTTAGAATTTTTTGTTGTTGAGAAAATGACTCGTCCCGTGAAAATGCACATAAATGTCGATACAAGAAGCTTTGTTCTATACTGAGCTTTAAGCTTGTTTTTATATTGGCCATATGAAATTTTATTTACCGCAAATACATAAAATGAAAGTGGTCATAACTCTATATCTGTCTTATGATATGCGGTAGAGTACACTGTATCTAAACAATGTGCACACAATATTTAATAGATTGAGGAGAAGAAAGTTCTTAGTGGAAAAAAGGAGAACATTTTATGATAGAGTGAGACAGGTTGATTTTATATTTATGGCCAAAACATACAGCTACATTCTCTCTCTCTCTTTCTCTGTAAAATCATCGGATTTACGACAAAACAGTAAATGGCAGTAAATGACCGAGAAAAGATTTTTGTAAGAAAAGCAAATTTTTTTGTGAATAAAAAATATTAAGTATAAATAAACTATGTTAAAAATTTGAGAGAGCGGGAGTCACGATAGAAACTACGATTGGAAAAAGGGGACAGGGGTAGCGGAAGTAACGTTATGAACTTATAGATAAAATTTATTAAGTTTCCTGATGATAATTTAAAATAAAATTATTTATTTTTTTCTGTTTTTTATAAACATATCCTTTTTCTCCTTTTCTCGGGTTACAAATTCTATCATTTAGTTGAAAATATTATTACTTTGTTGAGAATGCAACTACATTGTTAAAAAGTCATATTTTTTATTAGAATTCAGCTACTTGGATGAAAGTTCAACTGCCGTGTCAAGCATTTATTTGTTAGGTTGTGGATTCATCTCTTTGATTGCACAATTAACTATTCTACAGGGTATAATCTAACGGGCAGCTCTGACCAAAAGGGCAGTTCTAAAAAAAATGGTCAGTTCTAAAACTTGATTATGAGCAGTGCAAAAATACATTTCAAAAGTTGATACAGGGAGAAAAGAGAGAAAAATTGGCGCATAGGAAGACGCCACCTGCTACCGAAGCGCAGTCACACGATGTTGTTGAAATTTAAACGATATTTTAGCACATAAAGGCCATAAAAAGTGATTAAGTGATTGATTACGGCTAACATTTTTTCTAAGTATGCACTACAAACACTACCATGCACAGAAAAATCGGATTTTCAAATCCTTTTTTTTTTCGTATAATAGGGATTCGGTAAGTTCTAAATGAGGCTTAGATTATACCCTGCTATTCTATTTTTTTCTAATTTATCTTCTGGAACAAACAAATCATACTTTGGGGGTGGAGCTCTTCTTCAACATTCATTGCAAATTCATTTTTTTTAAGATTCATGATTTTAGTTCAAAAATCAACTGTTTTGTGTAAAATGTAACTATTTTGTTGAAAATTCGTTTTTTTTTTGTTGAGAATCATTATTTCGACTACCAATGTAACTATTTAATTTTTGAAATTAATAATTGATCTGTCATATGTAAAAATTCTTGTATTTTGTTTAAAATTCGTCACTTTTGGTTGAGAATTAATCTTCTTAGTCAGAAATTTATCCTTTTGGATTAAAAATCCTGCTGTTTGGATATAAATTAATCTAATTTTTTGACGATTTGGCAATTTGGTTGAAAATTAACTCTATTTATAAAAAGTAAACTATTTTTATGAAAATTAAACTTTTTAGTGAGGAAAGTAATTTTTTGACCAATTAGCTTTAAAATTTAACAATCTTGTTAAAAATTAGGCACTGTCTATGGTTAAGGAATTTTTAGTTTAAAAATCCTCTGTTTCGGTAAAACATTAATCTTCTTGCTTTTTTCAAGATTCACTATTTCAGATGAAAAATTCATCTTTTATCTTCAAAATAACTATTTGGTTGAAATTTTTGTTTTTTATTTTTTATTTTTTTTTGTTTTTTATTTTTGGTTAAGAGTTAATATTCTTTTTTGTCTAAAATAATCATATTAGAGAAAATACATCCTTTTTAGTTAAAAATGAAAATCTTTGGGTCTAAATTAATCTTGTGCGGTTAAGGATTCAACAATTTTATAGAAAATTAGGTTCATATATAACAATTTTGTGAAAACTAGAAATTTTTGGGTTACAAATTCAACCTTTATAGATATAATTCGTCCATTCGGCTACAAAAGTCAACAATCTTCTTGAAAAGTTAATATGTTTTGTTAAAATTTGTATTTTTCTGTAGTACATTAATGTTTTTGATTAAAAAATCATCTTTTCAATTGAAAACTCAACTATTTGTTTCAAAATTTGCCTTTTTCAGTTAAAAATTGAACGACTTGATTAAAAGCTAAATTTGTTTGTGTAAAATTTATATCTGTTAAACATTTATCTCCTTGGTTTAAAATTTAAGTTTTTGCGAAAAACTTGTCTTTTTATTTGCTAAAAATTAATTTTTTATTTAAAAAATTCGTCTTTTTGGTTTAAAAATTAATCGAATTGGTTGAAAATTCAATATTTATTTGAACCTCAGATCTTAGGAATTGAAACTGTTTCTTATTACATAAAGCAAAACTACGATTATCAATAAGAGGCATTTGTATTCCAAAAGTACATTCTTAAATTAAAATTGGCTCCTATAAAATTCAGTTTTGGTTAATTTTGAAAAGTAATGTTGATTTAGAATATAAATTTTTATGGAATGGGTTTTGGCCAAATGAAATCATGATTTTATATAAATTATTATTATTAATTGCATATCAATTGTTGCTATTTAAGAAGGTTTTAAAATATTGTACTTTAAATTCTTTTTAGAATTTTATTTTATGTAGAAACTGATTAAAGAAAGAAAGCGAATAAAAGGTACAGAAAAAGAATTAAATAACACGTAACAAATCCGGCATCGTATGTTTACCGTTTTTAGAGCTGAAAAAAGAACAAAGGTGCAGAGGAAGTTTATACTTGTATAAAATGCTTTTAAAGCACACAAGGATTCTAGAAAAAATCACAAAAAAGCAAGGATTAACAGTTAAATGCAGAGGAATCTGTATTTACAAAATACACAGAAACGTTATTACATTTTGTTCTTAAAGTATTAAGAGATTTAAGAAAATATTTGGATAAAAACAAAATATTGAGAATTTAATGTAGACAAAACTCTTCTCAAAATCATTAATCTATGTTTTGCGTACAGAAAAATGTATCCTTTTTTACCATTGAGACAAGAAATTGCGTTAAGAATTATAATTTTCACTTCAAGACAGGATGTTTCCGTAAAGAATTATTATGTGACTTGAATCAGAGAACTTTTTACGAGGAACGGGATTTTTGGAAAAGAATTTTAATTCTGAATAAATTAATTGAAAATAAAAACTGTCATAATGAATAATAGTTTTTTCTTGCAATAGGTATTTTTTGCATGGAATACGAAATTTTTATAAATGATTTAAATCCTGAATTATAAATAGAAAATATAAATTTAAGTAAGAATTTGTCCGTTTTTGAAAAATCAGAATTTGCTTGAATTTAAAGATTCTCTTTTTGTATAAAATAATATAATAATAATAATAATATAATCTGGGAATAAATCTAAATGTGACTAGGAACAGTGAATTTGTAAAAAGAATTATCATTTAGAATTTGAGGTATGGAATTTTATGGAATTTTATGGAATTTCCTTTAAGAATTAGAATTTATATTTTAGAAGAGAACATTTTAGTAAAAAGACACGGAAATACTCGGAAATACTCGTAAGTTTTCGTAAAGAATTATAATTTGACTTAAAGCACAAAATTTTTAACATGGAACGGGAATTTTGGAAAAGAAGTTTTATTCAGATTTAGAAAAAGGGAATATCCAAAAATCCTTCTTGCATATCAGAATTATCCACAATTTGAAACGTCATCCTTAAAAATTGTTGAAAAAGGTAATTAGTTGCTATATTACTGAATTATGCTATAATATTTAGAAAAATATTCATTCTGACTGAGAATATTCGTTTTTGTTTTGGGTAAATGTTTATGATGTGAATGGAAAATTCATCGCCTTATTAAAAATTTTTAATATTTTGTTACAAAATATATTAAGTGAATTCTTATCACTTTAATTTGAAATTAATTTTTGAAATAGAAAATTTAATTATTCAATTTCTTGTTGAAAAGTTATCTTTTTTAGTTTAAAATTCATGGATTTTGTGGCAAAGTCCTGTATTTCTGTTGAAAATCAATGTTCCTGGTGAAAAATTTATTCTTTTAATTGACAATTCAACTATTCCAATTAAAGATTTATTATTTGAGTTGAAGACTGATTTTTTTTTTAGTTGATGATGAAACTATATTTGGTTGATAATTGTTTTTTGTTACCGTTAAGAATGAAATTTTTACCAAAAGATTAGTTAAAGTTAAATTTTTAGTTAAAGATTCATCTTCTGGATTCATAATTAAGTTTTTTTACTGAAAATTGAATTATTCAATATTTGACTGAAAATTTATCTATTTAATTTGAAAGTTTGTATTTTTTGGCACAAAATTAAACTTTTGGATTAAAAACTCTTTTTTGGGTTTAAAATTTAACTCTTTTGTGTAAAATTCGTTTTTTTTGTTAAAAGTAATTTCTTTTTCAGTAAATTTAATTAATCCAGTTACATATTCCATCAATCTAACTAAAAAGTCATCTCTTTGTTCCAAAAATAATTTCTGTATTTAAAACTTAAGTGCTTAACGTTTGGTTGAAAAATTATCTGCTTTAGCATAAAATAAATGTATTTTGTTGAATATTGGTCTTTTCTGATAGAAAATGAAACTGATTAGTTTAAAATTTATATTTTTGGTTTAAGATTTAACTATTCCAGTTAAAGGTTCTTCATTTTAGTTAAAAGTGTATCAGTTTGGTTAAAAATTAAACTAGTTCTTTGAAAATTCTTTATGTGCTTTTAAATCATTTTTTCTAACGTAAAATTTAACTATTCCATTTTTTGTTTAAAATGTATTTTTATTAGTTTAAAATTCAATTATTTAGTAGAAAATGATTTTTTTTAGTTGGAAGTTCATCTATTTGGTGAAAAATTGATATACATTGTTTCAAATTCGTCTGTTTTTGCTAGAAAAGTAATTTCATTGGTTAGAAATTCAACTATTAGGTTTAAAATTCATCTATACAGATAAAAATGCAATGTTTTTACTGCAAATGTTAGGAATTTGAAAGCGTTTTTAATTGAATTAAATATCGTATGTTTTCGAAAACACAGATTTTAAGGTTAAATAAGTTCAGACTTACAAACAATGAATTTCTGACAAAAATTCGATGCCACTATTTTGAAATTGGAACTCTGACAAAACGGAAGAAAAAATTGTCATGAAAATCATTTTAAAAGTACGTTTCATTCGTTCTCAAATTTCTTAAAACTATAAATAAGACATAGCTTGAGTGCAATCCATGCGGGCCCCGATGGGGGTCCTTTCAATTTTTCCACGCGGTTCATATAATTTTCTTAAAGTATATATTTTTCTATTTTTGTGAAAAATCTTCTTCTTTCCCCTATTCCTACAGGGTTTTATCTCACCTGAAAAATATCTTAGGCACAATTTTATAATGAATTATATGTACGAAATTTTAATAAATGAAGATGACAAAAAAATGTTGAAGTTATTGTTCAATTTCAGGGATTTTAGAAAGAAACTCAAGAAATAATTAACTGTGTTTTCACACTACAAAAAATGTCTGGTTGAATTATCCAAAATTCTGGTTCAACATGCACTTACTATTTTTCTCGTTGAAGTAATCAGAATTCAGATTGTTTTAATAAGAATTTCTGGTTAATTTAACTAAAATTTTTTTTTAATTTAGTATTATTTGTTTCTTTAATTATTCAATAGTAATAAAATATTTAGGAATATCTTGTGATATAATTTTTGTAAAGCCTTAAAAATTAAACACAGTAATTAAATTCCTAGAAATATGCACCATTAGGAAATTAGGCATCCTTCAACCCAGTTACTTTCACAAATGAAAAGATTGTTATTTCATTTCACATATAAATGTGCTATCTTTTCACATTTAGCTAATTAGAGGGACTGAAAAAATGTTTAAAAAAATGCAAAGTACTTTTAAAATTATTAAACGAATGAATGAAAAAACGCAATTATATGGGATACGAGAGTCAGGCATCAATAAGATTATGTCCTCATTTTGCAAAGAGAACTGTAATGGGTTTTAGGAAGCCTCCTTTTATAGGAAGATGTTTTTCTCTTCAGGGACCTTATTTTGCGATTAGTATGACATATTAAAATGGAGAAGGAAGGTAGTTTTAAAATCGCGCTCACTGCTGTGCTTTAATTAAAAATTGACTCGAATTAGTAGAAAACACAATCGAAAGTCTCTTGCAGAAACAGCATCATAACCAGTAGTATACGTTTGAACTAAATAGACAAAGCATGAGAGGCACCCGAGAGAAAAGTTTTATACTCCATCTACTCTTTTTTAGTGCCGTCCAATTAATACTTTAGTATAGCGCGTAAAAATCATGTAATAATGTCACAGTTTGCAGACGACCTTTTCTGCAAAATCTCGTGCTAGGGAAAAGGGAATATAAAAATCCTGAGAGAGGTTGTGAAATATTAAATAAATGTGGTTTGATCCAGGTCTGCTTAAAATTTATAAGAAATTTTTATTAAATACTAATTGGATGCCAGAGAACAAACTTTATGCGAATAATAATTCATTAAATTTTATATTAATAATTAATAATTAATTTATCATTTCCACTTAACCCTTTACCCCTTTAATTTTGAAATTATGAAAATTATCAAACAAATTATTCCAAAAATCGATCAGCATTAAGGTTTAAACATAGAAATGTCTTATTATCAGGCAATTTTTCCACTACAAAATATAAAGCGTAGAAGTTTTTTTTGGCCAAACATCCTCATATTATACCTAAATTATAAAAAGTTTTGCATTCGCGATTCCATTAAAAAATACAAAATGTTGAGTTTTAGTACAAAAATTGAGGACCGTTCAAATACTAGGTCAAATTCTCATTAAAAACCAATTTTTTTAAATGTCCTCTTTTTCGGTTGAAAATTATTGTTTGTTTATTTTATTAATTAAAGATTTAACTATTTTCTTGTGAATTCGTTCTTTATAGGTTGTAAACTGACCGTTTTGAGTTGAAAATTGAACACTTTGTTTGAACACTTATATATTTTCTTGTTAATTTATCTTTCAAAGTATAAAATTAATCTTGTTGGGTTGAAGATACACCTTTTAGGTTACCGATTTAAATATTTTGTTAAAAATCAACTTTCTGAATCAATTTTTACACTTTTATTAAAAATTCAAATGTATGTATTCATAATTTTAGTTAAAAATGAAACTATTTTGTGAAAAATTTTATAACTTCGTGTAAAATTCATCTAGATTGCTGACAATTTATATATTTGGTTCAAAATACTTCTTCGTAGGATTGATCAAAATCAAAAAAAATAATTTTTACTTGAAGGAAGGGGGGATGGCATTTGTGACATCTAGGTGGAGGATTCAAGCTTTTGCGATGATCTGTGATGAAGAAGGGGAGCGGTGGAGTTTTCAATAGAGCCTGGTCTGTCCATATCGGATTTTTCCACTTGAACACTTGTTCAAGTTGAAAATGTCCATATTTGAAGACAGTATTTAAATTCTAATCTTTCATAATAAGCTAAATCAGTTTCATTATTTATAGCCCGAATTTTTAAATAAATGAATGAGAAGTTTCAATATTAGAATCAATTTTTAAAATTCTTGGTGTCCATTGCAAAGGCGACGTTTTCTTCGAAAAAATGTAAAAAATGGTATCAAGTTATCCTTCGAAGGTTTAAGCATTGATTTTTTAAAAGGTTAAATAATTTTATTTTTCAAAAACACACGATTTTTAAGTAATGATTAAAATTCCTCTCTTAAAATTGCATTTTCAGAATTCTAGGCTCCAAATCACAAAAGCATGGTTTCAAACAAAAAAAGGAGATCTATATTGAAGTCTGAATCTGGATTTTATTATTTTATTTATAATTTACTTCTGTAGATTGAAATGTAAATATGATAATGCTTTATTTTTTTAAGTCAAATATTAGTTCAAAATTATCATTTCCATTAAAAAAAAGAAATTTTAGTACGACTACGTAAGTGTATGTTAGTTAGTTCTTAAAATTTCATTTTTAT
The DNA here is from genome assembly GCA_010014905.2 of Druon quercuslanigerum. Lineage (NCBI taxonomy): Eukaryota > Metazoa > Arthropoda > Insecta > Hymenoptera > Cynipidae > Druon > Druon quercuslanigerum. The sequence goes on from JAAAKG020179830.1 coordinate 12,344, forward strand.
GTTTTTTTATCTTAAAATCTGACTAAAAATAGTAATGTATCTAATTATAGGTATTTATGGGTTCAATTACAATTCGGAAAGAGGCTGTGAAATATTAAATTAATGAGGTTTGAACCAGGCGCTTTTAGCATACGTTAGAAGTTTTAATAAATAATAATTGGATGCTAGAGGGCCATATGTATTTTTAACGTTTGATTTACCATCTCTACTTAAAAATATACAAGTCTGAGCATAGGTGAATTTTTCAACTGAAAATTTAGAGTACTAAAGTAATTTTTGTCAAAATAAACCAATATTATGTCTAATCTATGAAAATTACTTTGTTGGCAATTTAATTAGAAAAAAAGGGTTAACAAATTTCGAGATTCAACATAAAAAATGTTTTCCCTTTATATAAAAAATAGTTGTTTAAGTAGAAGAGGGCAGAATTGACAGACAGTATTTTAATACAAATATTTCATGACGAGAAAAATTAAGTTTATTATTTACACCACAAAGTATCACATAGAATAATTAGGAGTTTCAAAATTAGAATCCCTTTTTTAAGATCTGGTGTCTATGTGTTTTTTTTTTTAATAGAATAATAAAACGATGTAATTTTCATATAAGAAATATAAAACTTGGTATCCAATTATTTTTTAATGTTGAAAACTTTCGTAATGTTTGAAAATACTAAATAATGTATTTTTAATAAAAAAGGACGAACTTTGCTAAAAAAAAGAAGGTTAATTTTCTACTAAAAAGACGAAGTTTCAACTACAAATATAATAGTTACATTTTCAGTGAAGAAAATGAATTTTTAACTAACCAAAAACGAATTTTTGGTGAATTTTTTTAGTGAAATTTTCAACTAAAAGTCGATTCATTAACCAAGAAAATTAATTTTTTTACCAGTAAAACACGAATTATCAACAAAAAGCATGAATTTTCAACAAAAAATATCATTTTAAAACAAACAGTTAAATTTTTAACTTAAAAAATAAAATTTTAACCAATAATGAAGTAGTTTAATTTTTAATCAAAAATTGTTTATCGAAAATGGATTATTGTGTATATTCAGTTAAAAATATCAAATGAATTGGCTTCCTCAGAAACGTAGGTTTTCTCTTACAAAAGAAGAAAAACTAAATACATTAAATATTTGTCAAGCTTGTACTTTAGTTTGCAGAATTAATGCGTCTCGAAGACGAACAGTTATGTCATATAAATACTGTTGTATTTCTAATATTAAAAAAGTTTTCCCCATATCAACCAAATAAACGAGACATTCTTTCAATTTACAAATCGGTATTGCTAGATCATAATAGGTTATACAATGTTCGTCGATAGGTTATTTGACCAGTCTCAAAGCCTAGAATAAAAATGTCAAATTCATATATAAATAAAAATGCTTCTAAAATAAATAATTTTTTTCTCCTATAAACAGAATACACTAATTTCATTCAAATTTCATAACCCGAATAAATCATTTTTTGAAGCGTTATAACTTGGCACTTGTGCGTCATATGAGGTTCAACAATAGGTTGATCGATGCATCTCGAAGATGCGAACAAACACACTAGACATCGTGTTGTATTTTAGATACAAAAATGATTTTTTTTCTTCATATAAACAGAATAAATCATTTTTTTTGAAACTTTATAAATCGGTACTGGTTGGTCATAAAAGTTTCAACAAAAGGTTGATTGATGCATCTAGAAGATGCAAACAAACTCATAAATGTATCACACAGCCACGCATAGAAATTTGAAAAAATTGTATTTTCGTACTCCTGGGGTTGACTTGTATTAAAATATGTCGAAAAAGTAGATTTTTGCACTCTAATAGTTGCACTTTCAACAAATTAATTACATTAGTGTCCAAAAAGTCGAGTTTTTAATCAAATCAGATAAATTCCGAATCCAAAATTTAATGGTAGTAGTCTCTTCAATCAAAAGAATTAGTTTCTAACCAAGATTAGTTGGATTATCTTAATAGAAACTATCATTCTTGAAATAAAGGGAGAAAAAGGAGAACAGGGAAAACAAAATAAAATCCGAAATATGAAAGTGGTTTTCAAACTATTTCAGTAATTATTAGCTGCACTATTGTAGCACCATCTCTCGTGAAATTCACAAACTTTTTAACAATTTATCATCGCGAAACGTACTAAACAATGTTTTCAAATTAAACAAAAAAATGTATAAAGAATGTAATTAAAAGTGTTAGCATTCGAGTATCAAAAAGGTTTTACTCATTATTCATGGTTCGATTGACGGTTAAATAAAATTCTATTTATATTTCGTGATTATTAATAGGAGGGGGGGTCAGCTTTAGTGTAAACAGCATTACGAAATACACATAATATGAGTTTATTATAAATTCTAGTGTAACAAAGTCTCGAAATGTTTGGAAAATTATCGTTAGAGCCTAGGGGTATTATTTGCCACTATGAATAATTGCCGGGTTTATCTGCGCGTTGACCCTTTTGTGTTTGTGATCATAAAGCTGTCGCGTCCATGAAACTGTATAGGAAGCGGCTGAATTTTCGTCTCTCTCGCTGACGGAATCTCAAATTTCCTTTCTCTCTAGCGAGATAAATCGTTTTGAGACCACGTAAAAAAGTACGCTTTCAAAACCCAGGTTAGCAGTTTAAATTGTTTCCGAGCGAATGGGGGATATATCCGAGTTCAAGTAATTTAGCAATGCCTGGTTTAATGGCTGCCATTTCTCTTTAAGATTCCGGGAGATGTAGCTTTCGCAGTCCTTGTACTGAGTAAGCTCCCTGATGAAGTCAATTTTTCAATAAGACACGATAGTACGTTTCTCATACGCAAAACCTTTCCAGAATTTTAAACAGATAGTAAGGCTGACGCTGATGAAAATTGATCAAATTTGTTTCCGGGAGGAACTTTATAGATTGAAGGAGTTTATTCGAGATTATCTGGTACGTATTTCCTTAAAGCAAGTCCTTTATTGAGAAATGTTTAATTGTAAGTTGTAAAGCACACATTTGAATAATTGGTAAAATATTTAACATATGTATACTATGTAACATAATGAAGTAGAGGATTCTTTCCCTTTATCCCCCTTAAATTAAAAAAATCCCCTGAACCACCTAAAGTTGAGAATTCATACCCATTTTTCTCCCTTTTCCCCCATTTCTGAAAAACTCTGAACTTATTTCTTAAGAATGTTAAACAGAAATTTAAGACATTAGCAAACAACGATTTTAAAAGAGATTTTTCATAAAATGATACATTTTTAGGAAAATGGATGAATTTTTAACTAAATAGTTGAATTTTCATCCAAAAGTAAAAATTAATTTTAAAAAAGTCCGTTAAAGTTTCAAATTAAAAATTAGTTTTCAACTTAAATGATGAATCATCAATCAAAAAATTAATGAAAAATATATATATAGTTTAACTTTTAACGAAACCGTTAAATTTTCAATCAAAAAGATGAAATTCTCAGTGAGACCTGTAAGAGCTTATATATAGATATATAAAACGCAGAATATTTTAATTATAAATAAAATATAGTGCAACTCATAAAAATTATTTTTAAATAAATATTTAATTCTTCAACCAAACTCTCAAAATTTCGAAATGGACAAACAATAGTTGAATCCTGAACTAAAATAAATTTTAAAAAGCCAAGAAGCCTCATTTTCTACAATACAGTAAAATTTTAAACCCAAAGGATTAATTTCTAACAAAATTGTTTAATTAGCAATAGAACATTTGAATTTGTTACCAAACAATTAAATAATTAACCAAACATGATTTTGAACCAAAAATATAAAAGTAAACTTTTCAATCAAAAATAGTGGGCGTTTCTAATTGGGTTCTTTTAATAAGACAAGTCACATTCAAGTCGAAAATAAATAGGAATTTTGATTCATGTTTCATTCTTTTAACACATTAATAAATTACGTAAAATGGCGTATCAGATAAAAGTATGTTATTTGTGGCTATGGTTGTAGAAAAAAAATTTTGAAATAAAAAATAACATTTAAAAAATTAGCGTACATTAGGACCCTCTGATAAAGTATAATTATTTTTGAGTTTATTCTTATATTGCATATTTTTGCATGTTAATAGAATAAAAAAAAAAGTTTATCTTTGCATAAATTTATTACTTTCGTAAATATTAAATTGTTTAACTTCTATTTTTACACCATAGTCTTGTCTTAGCTGAGATTAAAAAATGTTTTAAACAATAAGGAGTTCTAAAATGATAAGAATATACAAGAAACAAATTTAAACGTTTAAAAAGCCCAACAAAATAGATATATAAGCAGCCATTTCTGTGTCTAAAATAATTTCATTACGGCTTACTTCATTACTTTGAACAACTGAGGATTCCGTACTGGTAAGAATAAAACAGATACAAATCAAAGAATATAATTATTTGAAATATATCTATGGCTTAAAATACATTTCAAAAAATTCAAACATAAGAATTCTTAAATTTCGCTTTTAAATTATTTCTCATTCTTTGATATTTTGGAATTTGTCGCTAGTGTATTTTATCAGTAGAAATTGCCGAAGTGTTGAATAGATTTTTGAGAGTTAGCTAACAAAAATGTTGTCAGCAGAGAATTTAGTAGAAAACTTGATAGAAAAAGGCGCTACTTGTAAAGAACATTTTCGTTCCATATTTATGAGATACGCATATAAAATATTTTTAATAATAAATAAATAAATCTAGAAATACCCATACTTCGCTCTCTTACCTTCTTTCCATATGTTGCTTCGTTTTCGAGAAAAACTGAGCATTTCGATTTCCTTAAATTTGAAATTGATCTCTTTTAAACAGTTTCAAGGAATATTTGGCTTCGTATTGATAAATAGTTTTAAGATATCCCAGATACAAAATCAAGAGACAAATACTTGATGTTCACATGTTTGAGCTGAAGTCATTTCAACTAAGCCGAGTATTATTTAAAGGATGCTAGATAAATCAATATTTGAAAAGTATAATTTAAAGATTTATTATATCAGTGAAATAGAAATGAGCTTTTTTAAATTCTTAAAAAAAACATTAAATTTTTTCGAATGATTTAACTTATTAAATTAAACTTTTATCCATATCATTATGTTCAACCGTAGAAATGTTACAAGTTTTATAAACTTCTCTATTTTCAGAAAATGTTTAGGCTTCACACTTTCAAATTTACCGCCACATATAGCGCCTACTGCGTCTGGCGTCTGCATAGACACTCAGTAGTTTGAAGTTTCGCACCTGGAGTGAGGATGCTCCTTGCACTCACCTCGCGTCGTCTCTTCGAAATTCGCAAATAATATCGAGACTCGTAATTACAATCAACCTTATTTCAGTAATTAGTTTGAAAACCCCACTTAGTGTACGAATAATAATTACTTTCAATTAAAATATACTGTTGTGCATACATTTTTCCTTTCTTCCTTCCTAACCTTAAATCACAACGTGGTTTCCAAATTGCTCCGAGATTCTATCATCATCATTAGAAGTTCACCGTATTCTTTACGATGATCCTTAAAAGACAAAACAAGTTACCAATTTCTTGCCTGAAACAACATTTTTTAACCGTTTTGTGACCGGATTCCCCGACCAGCACCCGGCTTAAACCGGGGCTATCCGAGAGTGACCTGGCCGGATCCTTGATTGAATTCCTACACGGGTTATAAATTTGAAATTTGAAATTGCATAATTTGCAGTAATTTGTAGAAATAGTAGCTGAATTCAGAAAAAATTGTATGTTAATATTTTAGTTACAATTAATGGTCTAAAATGACCACTAAATATTTATTTTTCGTAGAATAATATACGTAGGATATCTTATACAATATAAAGAAAAGATAGGAGAAACCACTTTGCAGTAGGCAATAAGCCAGCAGTAGAAAATCAATTATGTCAAACATTAATGTATGTAAAATAATTATTTTTAAATTCAATTCATAGTTACTCATTCGGAAAAATTATATAGACAGTTTATATGTAGTGAAAGAAACTATAAATGGTCTCCCTTACATTAATAAAAAATAGGTATATTTTTGAATTAAACCATTTTCTTTAAATTAAATTTTTACATTGAAACGAAGAGTCAACAAAAATTGAACACCATTTCGAAATAAACTGCTAAAATCTGATTTTACTCTAAATACGCGTGATACAGGATTTTAACTTTTTACCTTAAAATAAACACTATTGTGCTATCTCTCTTTGAAAGCTCAGAAACATTTTTCAACATTCATAATTTGCATAAGACTGTATACTCGATGTGAAAAATTAAAATCTATTTTAACGATGTGCGTTGTTATGTGAAGAAATCTCTGATGCTCGTTAACTACATTCTCCCTGCTCTGTCTTCAGAGCTTCACGTGATCTTTATTATTTGATAGTGAACGAATCCAACGCGATTGTATTTTTAAATTCTTTTCTCGCTTTATACGATACTACATGCATATTCACATACGCACATTTTTATGCGTACATCGGAAATAATACTGCGCTATATTCTAAGGAAAGGGAGATGGTATGGAAGAGTGATGGAGGGTATTTTTTTTATTTGTTTTTCTACGCTTTACGAGCGAGGAAACAACTTCACTGTTTGAAAGATTCGGACAATGCCATCCCATGTAGTATATTGCAGTAACTGAAAAATTTAAAATATTAGGTTGTTGAAGACAAAATTCAGTAAATTGTATAGCGAGTTTTCTAAATGTTTGTTAGAATATAGAAAGGGGATCTGAAAATTACAAATAGTTAAGAGCTCGCAGTTAGCAACTGCGCACTTCGCTTCTCCATCGCGTTTGAAACTGACAAAGCATGGTCGTGTAGTAATGGGCGACAATACATTGCCAAAGGGTGTTTTGAATTAAAACTATGCAGTAAACGAATTTTTTTCGATATTGAAAGATCTTAAGCGTGAAAAGGATTTGAAATTTTCACAAGAAGAAGAAACTAAAAAATAATTGAAATAGCGAGTTAAGGCAACGATCTAAAAGCTCGGTTGATAAGGGAAATTTTCTTTGCAATAAAATAATTATAAGATAGTGCGTTCATCTACTTCGTAAATGAAAAAAGGTATATTATTTAATATTAAAATTAATAAACTAAAAAACACAATTTTTTTAAGCCTTAACATTTTTAGTTACAGCAACGAAAAATTACTAAATTGTAACTAGTTCTTGTTGAACTTTGTTGTTGCTAAAATTTTTGTTCTTGTGTGGGGAAAATTTAGAAACGATTTCTGCATAAAGCTTTAGCGACGCGTATCTGAAAACTTCTACATAAAATTCTAACTGTTTACCTATATTTTCATTTGTTAAATATTTTAGAACTTAAAACTTGTCAAATGTTTATTTTGTGACATTCCTTTGAAATTAAAAAAATTTTGCCGCGTCACGTTCACATTGATCTATTCCACCGCTTCGGTTATCGGATTTTCTTATGAACCAAATTTTCACGTCTGTTTACCCTCGATACATATAAAATTTATGATCATAATGTATGTAAAATGGGCAGCATCGAGAGTATTTAATGATGCTGGAAGCGAATTAAAATTAACCCTGTGCACGTACGTCGGTTTTGATTGTGGCAATTTGCATTTAAATTAATTTGCCTCAACGGAATTACCTCATTTTATGGATATAATGTTAATAAATGTTATAAATGAATATAGGGTACTGTGTCGGCAAACAATTTTTTTACAGGTAAATTATAACTATTTCATGTTTGGTTGAAATGCGATCGTCAAATATTATACTTTTCGTTAATAATTAATATTTTTTTTAATTGAAAGTTTGAGTGTTTCTTGGTTAAAAATATAATTGTTGCTGAAGAGAAATCATAATTTTACTAAATAATTGAACTTTTCTTTTAATTCGTTCGCTTTTTGTTCACAGTTCAACTAATTGTTTGCAGGTGTATTCGTTTTCTTGATCAATAATTTCATTTTATTTGGAAATTCATCTATGTAGGTCAAAAATTTAACTGTGTGGTTAAAAATTCCACTATTTTGTAGTAAATTTGACTAATTTGTTAAAATTTCTTATACTTTTTTAAAACGTCATCTTATAAAATTCATTTTCAGAATTCCTGAATGTAAAACCAAGAATCTAAAGACCAAATTCAAACAACCACCACAAAAACTTTGTATTGCAAACTGAAAACAAAATTTTCCTAAAAAAGAAAAGAAAAAAATTTCCTATCCATTCTGGACAAAAATAAAAAAGAGCAAAGAAAAATGAGATTTTATTTTTTTCCAGAATGGGAAGAAAATTTTTTTTCTTTGCGTTTTTAGGAGAAATTTATTTTCGGATAGCAATAGAAACCTTTCATGGTGGTAGTCCAAATTTGTTTGTCAGATTCTTGGGTTTATTTTTAGGAATTCTCTATATTAACTTAATTATTAGACATTAAATAGGATGTTATAGTTTGATCTTATTTTAAATTTCTTAAACTCTAAAATTCAACTGCTTCTTTGAATGATTGTTTTTTTTTAGTTGAAAATTCGATTATTTTCGTAAAAAATTGAAATTTTTCGTACAAAATTTATACTTTTGTGTGAAAATTTCAGGCGTTTTATAGAAAATTCGTTTTTTGGTTCCAGAAATTGTTTCTCTTGGTAGAGATGTTATATTTTTTGTTTACAGTTCAACCCTTTGTTTAAATACAAATCTGTTGTAGCTCAGGTCTTCATTGTTTTGATTCAATTTTTTGTTTTTGTTGAATTCAGCTATTTTTGATTAAAAATGAAAATCTTTTGGTGGCTGAAATTTCGAATATTTTTTTTCCTTTAAGAATTTGTATTTTTTTCTTGAAAACGCAGCTACTTGTTTTTTGTTAAATATTAGTTTTTTTGTTGAAGATTCGTCGTTCTAGTTGGAAATTCTAATTTCTAATTTGAAAATTTAACTACTTTTCTGAATATGTAATACATTTTGTAAAAAAAACAAACTTGTTTGTTGAAACATTAATTATATCTTTGAAAATTTAACCATCTTCTAAAAAAATCATCTTTTTGGATTGAAGATTCGAACTGATTGTGTGAAAATGAAACTGTTCGTGGTTAAAGCTGATTTTGTTTTGTTTTAAAATTCTAGCATTTGTTAAAAACTTGACTCTATAGGTTGTAAATTCAACTATTTGATGAAAAATTCGTATCTTTTGCCTGAAAGTTCACTTATTTGGTTGTACATGCAACGGTGTGGTCTGAAATTAATTACATTATATCCTTTATTTTTACAAAATTAAACTATTTGAATAAAAAGTTAGAAAATTATTCTGTTCGGGTTTAAAAATTAACTGTTCTCTATGACGGTTGACTTTTCTGCTATTTAGGTAAAGATCTTAATCATTTTTGGTTGAAAATTGAACTATTTTGATGGAAATGAATATATTTTGTTAAAAATATGTCTTTTTTGTAGAAAGTTAATTTTAGTGAAAAATTCTCTTTTTTTGTTGAAAATTCAACTATACTTGGCTGAAAGTCGAAGAAATTCTTCGTTTTTGAACACCCTCTTAGTGTATTCAATTTTTTTTTGAAAACCAACTCATGCACATAACGTAGCTGGGAAAATTTCACCAGGAAATTGCATTGAATCTATGCATCTAAATCATGACCTCAGAGAGACCACATCGTTCACCTCAACTTGGCCGCATTCCCTCTACTGCAGGGCTGGGCAGGCTGTCGAATGGCAGAGTGATTGAGGCTCACTTTGCTGCGCAAAGAGTTCCGCGTCATTCACTATGAAATGGGGTACTCAGAATTTACTGTGAAATTGGGTACGCTTCTTTCACTGTGAAATGGGGTACGCGTCATTCACTGTGGAATTGGGTGCGCCTAGAACCTGTGAGGTATATTTTCAGGTCTTTGAAAATAACAACGTTAGGGGAACCTCACGGGTTCCCCAGATCACATTACAAAGTAACTAACTGACTAATTAGTATTCGTTATGGAAAAACTGGAGGATTAGAGTTCCAGTAAACAGTATGAAATGTCGTGAAGTTAGTTGCGATATATGGGGTTTAGTGAACGTACCGCTTTTCTCTCGAACGAAGTTTGTTATTTATTCTCTCGAGGAACAGACATTCGTTCAGTGTTAGACTCAATGCTGGTAGATTTTTAGTCTCGTGAGGTTTTGCGTACATAATAATATTCCATCCACTTTTCAACTTGATTTAGACTTTAGTCCTTTCGTATTCTCTTTCGGGAGCACAACCACTCATAAAGCACGAACTTTTTAATTATGTCACTCTCTATGCAAGTTTTGCAAGAAGCTTTCGTGCAGGAGCTTTCTCCTGAGAGATTACAGACTTCAATGTGTCACTCTTCTCTTATGTTTTTAAGCGAAACATGGGCTGAATAGAGTTATTCTATTGTTTTGATTATTACTTTTTAGAGAACTTAACACAAATTTTATATGAAGAAAAATATACAAAGATTTTTAGAAAAAGTGTCCATATATTTATTAAACAACAATATAATCGAAGTAAAAAATTTAGGAGTTGCATTTTGAAGCCAAAATGTTGAATTTACGAAGATGACTCTTTGATCCACTGATCGAATTTTGTAAGAAAAAAGAGTAAACTTTAAATAACAACAACTGTATTTAAAGCCAAATCGTTAAATTTTCAATTTAAAAGGACAAGTCTTTTAGGAGGCAGTTGAATTGTGAAACAAGAAAGTTTAACTTTTATTTAAGAAGAATGACTTTCCAAAAAAAAGGAATTTTTAATCTAAATAGATAAATTTTCTATCACAAAATATAAATTTTCAACAAAAATGTTAAATCTTTCATAACATAATCACTTCTCAAAAATACTTTAATTTTAAACCAAATAAATTTTAATTTTCAACCAGAAAAGTTGATTTTTCGACAAAAAAATATATTTTCAGAACAAAAAGATAAATTTTTAACCCAGAAAGATGATCTTTCTACCATAAAAGATAAATTTTCCACCAAAAACGACAAATTTTAAAACAGCAAAATTTACAACCGAAAAAAATGAATTCAGCAAAATAGCCCACTGTTTACCCTGGAAAAATTAATAATTAACGAAATAGTTCGATTTTCATGTCAAAAAGATAAATTTTTAACCAAAAATTAAATTGTTAAATTTTCAGGTATAAAAAAAAGTTTTCAACCAGAAGATACATTTCCTACCAAAATAGACGGATTTTAAAAAAAATAATTAAGTTTTCAAGCTAAAAGTCGAATGTTTGTGAAAGTAGTTTACTTTTATACCAGAAAACAACAATTTTCAACAAAAAAATTAATTTTCAATCAGAAAATATCAATTTTTAACGAAAGAATTGAATTTCAAACCAAAAAAGATCATTGCTTAGCCAAATATAGAATGGTTCAATTTTGATTTGATTTGTACTAAAAAAGACGAATTTTTATCAAGCAAGATTAATTTCCTTTTAAATTAGAAAAATTAAAAAACCATCAATTTTTAAACAAATAGTCGAATGATAAATTAAAAAAGAACAAGAAAAAAAATTATTTAAAAAAAAAAAAAATTTTCAACTGAATAGTTTTTTTTTTACGAAATTAATGAATTTTCGAGCTAAAAAGACAATTTTTTTGAACAATAGTTTAATTTTGGACCAGAAAATAAGACTTTAACCAAAAAGTTAATGTACGACCAAATATTTGAGCTTCAACTAAAATGGTTAATCTTTAATAAAAAAATTAACGAAACTTGTCAAAGTTAAAATTTAAACGAAAAGGATTTTTATTTTTAATGGAAAATAGATAAATTTAATAAAAAATTCATATTTTTAACAAAAGACATTAATTTTCTACTAAAAAAGGTAATTTTTAATCAAAAATATAAAAATTTTATCTAAAACTATGTATCTTCATAAAAAAACGAATTTCCAGTTAAAAAGTTAAATTTTATCCATAAATTCAATTCAACTAAATAGTAGAATGTTTAACCAAACGATATCATTTATGAATTTCTTGAAAACAGGGGAAAAATAATCATTTCTTTAAATGGGGAAAAGAATTTATGGGTGGCTTCTTTTCCGTAAAAAAGATCTGCCGTCTAAATTATTCTTTTAATTATATTAATGTTCTCAAATGAAAAAAAATGTCAGAAAGATGATCTTTCTACCATAAAAGATTAATTTTCCACCCATAAGGAGAAATTTTAAAACAGTGAAATTTACAACCGAAACAAATAAATTCAGCAAAATAGAACACTGTTTACCCTAGAAAAATTTATTTTTAACGAAATAATTCAATTTTTGTGTCAAAAAGATAAATTTCTAACCAAATATTGAATATCTGAATTTTTAGGAAAAAAAAGAATTTTTAGTTTTTAAGATGAGTTTTCAACCAGAAGATACATTTTCTACCGAAATAGACGGATTTTAAAGAAAATAATTAAGTTCAAGCTAAAAGTCAAATGTTTTGGAAATTAGTTTACTTTTATACCAGAAAACAACAATGTTCAAAAAGAACATTAATTTTCAATCAGAAAAGATAAATTTTGAACGAAATAATTGAATTTCAAACCAAAAAAGATCATTTCTTAACCAAATATAGAATGGTGTAATTTTAATTTAATTTGAATTAAGAAAGACGAATGTTTAAAAGTATGGTTGAACCCTGAACTAAGTTAAGGAATATTAATCAAGCAAGATTAATTTTGTTTTTAATTAGAAGAATTAAAAAAACCATAAATTTTTAACCAAATAGTCAAATATTAAACTCATAAGGAAGAAGAAAAAAAATTATTAAAAAAAATATATAATTTTGAACTGAATAGTTTTAACGTAAAACTTATATGTAGAAATTTGTGAATTTTTTACAAAATTGATGAATTTTCGAGCCAAAAAAACGATTTTTCTGAAAAATAGTTTAATTTTCCACCAAAAAACAAGACTACAACCAAAAAGTTTATGTACGACCAAATATTTGAACTTCAACTAAAATGGTTAATCTTTGATAACAAAAATCAATGAAACGTGTAAAAGTTTAAAGTTAAACAAAAAATATTTTTATTTTAAATAAAAAAATGTTGAATTTATTGAAAAAGTCATATTTTTAACGAAATACATGACTTTTCTACTCGAAAAGTTACATTTTTAGTCCAAAATATCAAATTTTCTTCTAAAATTATGTATCTTTATCAAAAAAATGAATTTCCAGGAAAATATTTCAAGATTCAACTAAAGCATTGAATATTCAACCAAAAAATTGATTTTATAACCTAGAAGAATAGTTAAATTTCCAGTTAAAAAGTTAAATTTTATCCATAAATTAAAAAAATGTCCAACAAAATCGTTAAGTTTTCAACCAAATAGTATAATGTTTAACCAAACCATATCATCTATGAATTTCTTGAAAATAGGGCAAAAATAATAATTTCTCTAAATGGGGGAAACTAATTAAATAAACCTTTTATAATTTTTCATTAAAAAAAAAAAAAAAAAAAACAATATCCGGCTCGAAAGACCAAAATGTTGGGTGTCAATTCTAATTTTGGGAATTAATAAAAGAATCGGCACACATTTAAAATAAAAAATATAAAAGGTTTATTTTATTAGTGGATTGTATTTACATGAATTAGAATGGAGGAGTATTTAGCGTAAAAGTTTACATTGTTACGGCTGACTCGACTAATGCTGACTCGATGCAACGAGCTGCATCGGTCAGCTGTGAGAGAGACGTTCTCAAGGAGAGATAATGAAAATCTGTTTAACACTGACACTGACCCAATGTCTCTGGGCCATGTAAATTTGGCACGAAGCCGCATTCGGTTACATTCGGAGATTTCCGGTTGCCTGTTTCGGCTC
>JAAAKG020179841.1:0-26123 GCA_010014905.2 Druon quercuslanigerum
CTGATTCTCTTTCTCTCTCTACCGCCGGGACGGCTCCCAAGCTGGCTTGTTGCCTCTATCTGTATTAACTCTATGGTGAAAACGCAGCATCTCATGCGCATTCACTCCAATGTCGTGAGAGCGCATTAAGTGCATTAAGTGCGACGCACAGAATGGGCACATGAAAAATAGAACTTTGTAAGAAAAACAAAACATATTGTTCAAGAAAAAAGGAACTAAATCGGAATCTCTATTTATACAGGAAATAAATTCTTATAAAGGGTAGAGTGATACAAAAATTCTGGATGAACAGCTTCCTCTTTTACTCGCCATAAAAAAAAATGAAGGATATTTCAGTATGATAGTAGACATAACCTAATTCAATTTACATAAAAAAATAAGTCATTTTAATTTTATCTTTCAAAGAAATTTAATTCGATTTTGAATCGCGCGCCAGACTACAGCCAGTAGCAGAAGTCAGCATGCGCTGCGCGTACAGGCGTCAGGCAGTCAACTGCTTTCCTGTCGAACTTTTGTGTGTGTTGTCTTGTTCTATAATTGCTCTTTATTTTGGTCTCTTTAATGAGATTTTGTGGTTTTGTCTGGTTTTGTGTCAGTTCGTGATCTTCTCATTTATTTGCAAACGCTGATGATATTACAAAATGTAAAATTCTAACCTCAAATTTTGGAATCGTATTTCTTTAAAAATATATCTAACTGTAATCAAATATAGAAAATATTTTACGCGATTATTATTTTTTCGATTTTACAACCTTCAAATCATTCAAAAGTCAATTCTGCTGTCCAGAAGATATAACCTAGTAAGTGACATTTGCTATAGAGGTTATTTTTCCGTGGGCATATATCTACGAGATCTCATAATTTTAATTATAATGATAAGCGATGGTTTATTTCTTAATTCAAATATTCACGTTAAAATTGTGTTCGCCTTTTCAGAAAGGCACTGTTTAATTTTGAAAAATACATTCAAATAATTTACTTGCATTTATTTCGTGTCAATTTTATTATTTATTTTGACTCTTTGATTCCCAACAAAAATATAATTTAATTTTAACCATCAATGTACACGCATTCATAGGTCGCATTATGCGCGCACGAGTGCGGGTCGCACGCGTGCGACGCATATGCGGGTCAATTGAGGACGTATCTGTGTCATTATCTGTACGTACGTCATGCGGATAATCCGCATGCGTGCCTCCAGCATGCGCGCACCGTGCGGACAAATTGTTATCTGGGCATGTATTGACTCCAAAAATGGATTGCTTGGTTTTCTGTAAAAACTAATCTAATAACGGTATTTTATTAATTTATTCAGATAATTTTGAAAAAGGCACTCAGTGATGCCGAAACGTCAAAATAAATGGATTTTTAAGGGAAATCTCTGTTTTGTTTGAATTTGATGTGACCGTAAGACATAATTAAAAAATTTTACAACATTTTTATACATTGTCGGTCGAAGATTGGATTGATTTTGGTTTCCAAAATCTTTATATTAAAAATGTAAATATTTATTATTTAATTTTTTTTAATAATTGTATTTACGTTAAGTAGTATTATCTACTTTTTGTGAGAAAGATTCTATTTTTTGCAAAGTTTAAAATCCTTTTTTTTTAATGTAAAATTCTACTTGGGGCAGTACTCTCGGCTATTTGGTCGATTATGGTCGTTAAATTCTATTACTTACCACAGCAAATGGTACGGTTCTGTATGTAAATTGTTGAAATTCCAAAAGCGAGACAACGTTCTATTAATGCACTATACCACCAAGTGCATTTGAGTCTTTTCATCCATGCCCTTTATTATTCAAATGACATCGTAAATTATGCCCTAATTTAAATGCATTCCCCTCGTATATATTCGGACAAAAATATTCACTTATACGCTAGCTCACAACTGCATCGCAACCCGCTAGGGATTTTCCTAATGCACTGCTTTACTTTCACTTCAGGGAAATTAGCGAATTTCCCTAAAATATGCCTTTCAAGTTGAAAACGTCTCCCCGTTTTCGGGCAAAGTCGTTTCGTCAAGACGATGAATTATAAATATTTAGAGTTGTATTATAAAGCTTTATTCTACTACGTCTAGTCATTGCTTTAATTTAGAAGAGATTTATTGAAGAAGAAAAGTTTTAGCAGAAGTTTGGACCTGAAAAATAAATTGTTTGGAATAATTAAAACTTTGTTAAAAAGTAATAATAATAATATAAGAACCACACACGTGGTCAACCCCATCTTCCAAGTAAGATATTTCCACGTCTACGAATCACTAAAAAAATAATTTCAACAATTTGGTATAAAATTCAACCATTTGGTCATCAGTTGAACTATTCTGTTAAAAATGCATTTTTTCAGTTGAACATTTATTATTTTAGTCAACAATTTATTTTCTTAGTCGCAAATTAAACTATGTTGTTAAACATTTAAAAAAAATTTGATTGAAAATTTAAATATTCCGTTTTCAGTAGATTTCATTTTCATTTGAAGATTCAATTCTGGTTGAAAAAGTATGTACTTTGTTGAAAATTCGTCTTTTATGGTTGAAAATTCAACAGTTTTTACAAATTTTTTTAATATTATCTGTTACCATTTTTTGTTAAAAATTCATCTTTTTGGTGAAAAACTAATTTTTCAACTGAAAATTATTCTTTTTTATTTGAAAATTCAACTGTTTTGTTCGAAATTTATGTATTTTCTTAAAAAAATCGTCTTTTTGATTGAAAAATCATTTTTCGGGTAGAAAATCATTTTTCCTTCGGTTAAAAAATCAATTATTTGATTTAAAATGAATCTGTTTTGTTTGAAGATTCAAATATACATTTTCGTTGAAAATTAATATTTTCAGGTTGAAAATTCGTGCTTTTTACTTAAAATTAAAATATTTGGTTGAAAATTAACATTTCTGTTAATAATTTAACTGTTTTATACAATACTCGTCTTTTCGACTAGAAAAATTATTAATTCAAAGAAAAAATACAACATCTTTAGTTTAACAATTTAATTTTTTGGTTGAAATCACAAATCATTGCGAATCACTAAAAATTCACTAAAAACGTCTACGAAACACTGAAAAAAAAATGTCAACAATTTGATATAAAATTCAATCATTTCGTCATCAGTTCAACTATTCGGTTAAAAATGCATTTTTTTAGTTAAAGATTTATTATTTTAGTTAAAAATTTATTTTCTAAGTCGCAAATTAAACCATGTTGTTAAACAATTAACAAAAATTTAATTATAAATTTAAATATTACGTTTTTAGTTGATTTTATTTTCCTTTGACGATTAAACTATTTTATTGAGAATTCATATATTTTGTTAAAAATGCTTTTTTTGTTGTTATAGAAGATTACTCTTCTTAGATAAAAACTAAACTCTAATTGAAAATGTATGTACTTTATTGAAAATTCGTCTTTTATGGTGTAAAATTCAACAGTTTTAAATTTCAAGTAAAATTTTTTTAATATCATCTGTTACATTTTTTGTTAGAAATTCATCTTTTTGGTGAAAAACTAATTTTTTTCAACTGAAAATTAATCTTTTTTATTTGAAAATTCAACTGTTTTGTTCGAAATTTATGTATTTTGTTAAAAAATCGTCTTTTTGTTTGAAAAATCATGTTTCGGGTAGAAAATAATTTTTGCATCGGTTAAAAATTCAATTATTTGATTTAAAATTAATCTGTTTTGTTGGAAGATTCAAATATAAATTTTCGTTCAAAATTAATCTTTGACGGTTGAAAATTCGTTTTTTTTTTACTTAGAATTAAAGTCTTTGGTCAAAA
The DNA here is from genome assembly GCA_010014905.2 of Druon quercuslanigerum. NCBI lineage: Eukaryota > Metazoa > Arthropoda > Insecta > Hymenoptera > Cynipidae > Druon > Druon quercuslanigerum. The sequence continues at coordinate 3,781 of JAAAKG020179841.1, forward strand.
ATTACCCTTTCTTTTAATAATTCAGCTGTTTTATAAAATACTCGTCTTTTCGGCTGGAAAAATTAAAAATTCTATGGAAAAATACAACATATTTAGTTTAAAAATTTAATTTTTTGGTTGAAAATGTATGCAACTTGTTGACATATTGTTTGTTAGAAAATTTAACTGCATTGTTAAAAAGTAACCTTTTGTTCAAAATTCAACTGCTTGGTAGAAAATTAGTTCTTTTGATATTAAAAATGGAATTTTAGCAATTAAAATTTATATTTTCTATATTTTTTTTAATTGATCTCTTTTGGTTTAAAAATTCAACTATTTAGTTGAGAATGTATGTTATTTGTTGTAAATTTTGTTGTTGTTGAGAAAATGAATCTTTTGAGTTAAAAATGTATGGATAATGTTGAAAAATCATCATTTCTGGTAAAAAGTAATTTTTCTCGGTTTAAAATTCAACAATTTGATCAAAACTTTCTGCATTTTGTTAAAAGATTCGTCTTTTATGGTTGAAAATTCAACAGTTTTTTAATTTAAAGTAAATTTTTATTAATATCATCTGTTACATTTTTGTTAGAAATTTACCTTTTTTGTATAAACTAATTTTTTTCAACTGAAAATTAATGTTTTTTATTTGAAAATTCAACTATTAGGTTTGAAATTTATGTATTTTGTTAAAAATCGTCTTTTTGATGGAAAAATCATTTTTCGGGTAGAAAATAATTTTTCCTTTGATTAAAAATTCAATTGTTTGATTTAAAATTAATCTGTTTTGTTTAAAGAGTCAAATATACACTTTCGTTAAAAATTAATTGTTTCAGGTTGAAAATTCGTTTTTTTTACTTATAATTAAACTATTTGGTTGAAAATTGCCCTTTCTGTTAATAATTCAACTTTTTTACACAATACTCGTCTTTTCGACTGGAAAATTCAAAAATTCAATGGAAAAATACAACATATTTAGTTCAAAAATTTAATTTTCTCGTTGAAAATGTTTTTAACTTGTTGATAAATCGTCTTTTTTCACTACAAATTAATTTTTTAAACTAAAAATTAATCAGTTTGGTAGTAAATTTAACTGAATTGGTAAAAAAATTAACTTTTTTGTTGAAAATTCAACTGAATTGTAGAACACTAGTCTTCTTGGATGGAAAATTCAACTGCTTAGTAGAAAATTAGTTCTTTTGATATTAAAAATAATATTTTTGCAATGAAAATTTATATTTTCCATATTTTTTGACACTGATCTCTTTTGGTTTAAAAATTCAACTATATGATCGAAAATTTCTGCATTTTGTTGAAATTTTTTTTTAGAAAATAAATATTTTCCTTAAAAGTGAAACTGTTTAATTCGAAATTTAAATGTTTTTCTTGAGGATTCAACTGTTTTGTAAACATCTCGTACTTAGCTTCAAAATTTCACATTTTGGAAGTTTTTTTTCGTTATTAAAATTGAATCTGTTTTGGCAGAGGATTCAACTATTTTGTCGAAAATTTATCGTTTTTTGTTTGCTCTAAAAAGTGTCTTCTTGAGACAAATCAAAATCGGCCTAAACATAAATTTTAGATGAAATTCCATTTCTTTCAAATAACATCCTTTTACCTCAAGAAAATATTTCTTTGAGTAACTTTAAAGAAATGGATATATGTATAAATCTATAATGAAATTATTTTAACCTCAAAAATTAGTCTTAATGTACTGCATAAAATTATAAATTAAAATTAGAAAAGAATATTTATTTTAAGAGTACTTCATTCTGAAATAGAACATTAAAGAGTATATTATATGATATCATTCTAGATAATTTCAGAATATTTCAGAAAATTCGGTATCATTTAAACAAGTTTCCTCCTCAATTTTTTTTTGAATTTAGGCCATCAAGATAAAAGAAATATTCTTTGAATAAGGAAAACGACCAGCAATTTATCGCACGTATTATCTAATGTCATTCTATTTAAATGCACTGACATAAAAATACGTCAATGAAACGTCCTCGATTAAAAGATTCGATTTTCTATAAAGCTATAAACGAGAGAATATCCTTTTGGAACGAGTTCCTGTCCCTAGAGTCTGCAGTACGGTTATTGACAGATTAAGCAATACTGCAATCGAAAAGAAAAAAATATTGATATCAAAATTAATAATTCTCTCTTGAATTTTTATTATTTACCTTATAAAATCATAGCAAATAAATTGATAAATAAATCAATACAAAAAGATCGAGTAACAACACGAAAAAAATAATAGATATTAATCAATTTTCAATAAAAAATTTGAATTTAAATATTATTTTTTATTTGTTAGTCGAAGAAAAAATGATCAGAATGCGATTTTCGAAGCATGCATAGCTTACAGAAAGTGGCCGATTCGGCCGGTGATAAAAAATCCAATTTTTAATTTTTTTAAAGTGAAAATTTTCTTTCTAGCTATTAAGTTGATGAATCGCAAAGAAAAAATTTTGCAATATTATTAGATTTCAAGAAAATGGTTTGTCTTGTTTTACAAGCACATTTTCTTATTTTTAAATAGTTATAAGAAAGTAAATTTTTAATCTAAAAGAAAAGTGAAAAAGCTGTTTCTAGACTTTAAATTGGTGAATCGATACAAAAAAGGTTTGATTAAAAAATATTCTTATGTTTGAAGAAAATGGATTAAAAAATGTTCGTATCTCTCGAGAGGAACATTTTCTTAGCTTGAAACGGTGATAAAAAATACAATTTTCAATTTAAAAAAGCGAGAATTTGCTATTTTTTACCACCGTTTTATGTTCAGAAAATGTGCCCCTTTATGAGTTTACACTTGAAGCATAATAAATTACTAATCCATTACCATAAAATACTGAAAATGCAGGAAATTTTAAGAGTTTCTTAGCGATTCCAATGATTTTAAAGGATTTTAAGGTATTTAAAGAAATGTCATGAGATTTTTGGATTTTATTAAAACTTTAAGAATTTCAAATTATGTCTTAAATTTTCGGAAATTTTCGGTAATTTCTTAATTTACTGGAAATTCTCCAACTTTTTTGTTATTTATGATATTCGAAAATTCCCGGAAACTTTCAGAAGTTATTAATCACTTTTGACTCGTTTCCGGCTCGTCTACAACTCTCCTTTGACTCGCCTCTGGCTAGTACAGTAAACTTCAAACGGGTGTGGAACTGTCTACTTTCGGCACTTGTAGCACAATATATTCTTTCTTCTCTAAATTTTTTATTAGGAAATAAAAAAAATAATTGAGAATGAGAATTTATGTTAAATTGAGAATGTTAAAATCCTTAGAGAGTTGATGCAAAAAATTAGGAAATTACAAATGTATTACTTTTTATTCATTAACTGTGAAACTTAGACAAACTTAAACAAATTTCGATGGACTTTTAGCGATTTCTTCAGATTTTGTGAAAATTTCACGACATTTTAAAGATTCTAAAATGTATTAAGAAGTTTTCACGGGTTTCAACCAATTTCAACGAATTTCGAGGAACTTCCACTAATTTTAAGATCTTTTAAAAACATTTAAAGTATTTTCTAATTATTTTAAATAATTTAAAAAGAACTTATTTCTAAATATTTCAACAAATTTAAAAGAATTTTAAACAATTTCAGGGAAGATTAGTGCATTTTAAAGTATTTTAAGGATTCTTTGATATTTTATGAAATACAACAATATTTTTAAAATTTTAAATGGTTTCAAAGAATTTTTGTTGTATTTCAAAAGATTTTGATATATTTCTGATAAACGTAGCAACTAAAATTTAATTAAATTAAATTTAAACAGATTCTTATCGATTTTAAACATTTTTAAGATTTTCAGGGATTTGAGCTGTTTTTAAATGAATTTTAATGAACAATTTTTCGTCAGATTTCTCACAAATTTTAGGGAATTTTAAATATTTTGAAACTGATCAGTAGGTTTTAGGTGTTTAAAGAATATTAACAGATTTTGACGAGATTTCAGGAATTTTAAGGATTTTAAGGGATTTCTAAATATATGTGTACTAAAAAATATCTTATCGATTTTCAAGAAATTTAAAAATATGTCCAGGTATTTCAAGCACTATCGAAATATTTGAAGACATTTTAGAAGATTCTTACTTTTAGTTAAGAAGTCAAGGGATTTCAAAGAGTTTTGTACAATTTCCACATATTTTAGGGAATTTATACTAATGTTTGTTAAATAAATTAAGTGATATTATATTTTAAAGGATTTCCAGCGATTTCAAGATTTTAAGGAATTTTAAGGTATTTCAAGGAATTTCACGAGATTTAAAGAATTTTATTACATCTCCAAGGATTTAATACAATTTTAAGAATTTAAGTGAAATCATTTTTACGATATCAAAAGATTTTAAGTGATTTAAAGGGATTTTAAAGGATTGTGAGAAATATACAATATTTTAAGGGATTTTAAAGAATTTTGTGGGATTTCGAAATATTTTAAGGGATTTTTAGTGATTCGAGATATTTAAATGGATTTAAAAGCATTTCAACGAATGAATCAGTTTAATTCAAATTATATACTAGGGAATGGAAATTACTTATTCTTTATTAAATAGATTGTTAAGATCGCGAAATATATTTAAAGGGATTTTAAGGGATATACAAAATTTCAAGAGATTTCAAAGAATTTTCTAATACTTCCACATATTTGAACGGATTTCTAGTGAAATTTGTTAAACAAATTAAATTAAATTGTTAGAGTTTTTTTTAGCAATTCCAAACATTTGAAAGGACTTCAAGGTATTTCAAGAAGTTTCACGAAATTTAAGGATTTTATTAAAACTTTAAAGATTTCAAAGTATTTCAATAATTTCTATGGATGTCAACGTTTCTTCTAGAGAAATTTATTACATAAGTTTAATTTAAATTATATTTAAGTGCTTTTAAATGATTTATACATTTTTAAATGGATTCTTACAATATCCAAAGACTTCTAGAGATCTTCAGGTATTCAAGTGATTTTAAAAAGCATGCAAAATTTAAAGTGGATTTTTAGCAATTCCAATGATTTTAGGGTACTTTTAGCTATTTCAAGGAATTTCAGTAGATTTAAGGATTTTATTAAATCTCCAAGAGTTTTAAGGGATTTTAATGATTTCAGGGGATTTTAACGTTTCTTCTAGATAATGTTTATAAGTAAGTTTAATTCAGATTATATTAAAGAAATCTCCAATGATTTATACTTTTGAAAATAGCCCGAGTCGAAATATAAGCCCGACTTTGAAACTCCAAGTGGAAGTATTGCCCCTACTTTGCGGCCTCTTATTCTGCTAGCTCAAACGTAGCCACTTCTAAAGATATTTTTATTCTATTTTTCTTTTATGTGAGGTTCAGCCCCTACATTTAAGGTCTTGCATCAGTGTTTTTGAGTTTTACTAGTGTCCCCTGTAAATCTCCATATTTTCCGCAAAATGTTTAAGGTCCCCTGCTAAGAACTTCGGTTTCCGAAATTGGTCCGTAATTATCCGAAATCAATCCGCTTTAAGATTTTTTTACGATACATGTCCGGTCTAATCTTAAAACTGTATGAAAACAGTCAGAAATTTGTCTGGTTATGTCCGGAAATGAAATTTTTTTCGTTTAACTAAAAATGGAAAACAGTTCGGTCTAATCCGAAATTTAACCGAACGTAAACTTGCACTACCGAAAGAGTCCGACTTCATCCGAAATTAGTCCGGAACTCAGTACCTGAAATAATTTTTGTTATTGTGAAAACGGAATAGCGTCCGCTTTAATCCTAAATCCTTCCGGTCAAAAATTTAGAATCCGAAAATACTCCGGTTCTATCTCAAATTAGTCTGCAGGTTCAAGTTATGATTCGGTGAAATTAAAGTGAAAGGGAAAATCTTCCGCTTAAGTCCGCATTTCTTCCGGTCAAAAACATCAAATCCGGAAATAGAATGGTTCTTTTCGCGATTTATCCGCAGTTTTGAGTTAAAACTATTAAACTTAGATTATTATAAATTTTATTTTAATTTAATTTTAATTTAATTTTAATTTAGTTTTAATTTAATTTTAATTAAAATTAATAAAATTTAAAAGTTAATAGAAATTTTAAATTTCTATTTTATATTTTCAAAATATAAACTATAAGTTCGTGAAGTGAAAGTGTAAACGGAAAATCGTCCGCTTAAGTCTGAAGTCCTTCCTGTTAAAAACATCGAATCCGGAAATAGTCCGGTTCTATCCCATATTAGTCCACAGGTTGAAGTTATAATTCGGTGAAATTAAAGTGAAAACGGAAAATCGTCCGCTGAAGTCCGGATTCCTTCCGATCAAAAACATCGAATCCGGGAATAGTCGGGTTCTATTCGAAATTAATCCGCAGGTTTGAGTTGGCACTCGGTATAATTAAACTGAAAACAGAAAATCGTCCGCTTAAATCCTAAATCCTTCCGGTCAAAAATTTAGAATCCGAAAATACTCCGGTTCTATCTCAAATTAGTCTGCAGGTTCAAGTTATGATTCGGTGAAATTAAAGTGAAACGGAAAATCTTCCGCTTAAGTCCGCATTTCTTCCGGTCAAAAACATCGAATCCGAAAATAAAATGGTTCTTTCCGCGATTTATCCGCAGGTTTGAGTTATAAGTTCGTGAAGTAAAAGAGTAAACGGAAAATCGTCCGCTTAAGTCCGAAGTCCTTCCTGTTAAAAACATCGAATCCGGAAATAGTCCGGTTCTATCCCATATTAGTCCGCAGGTTGAAGTTATAATTCGGTGAAATTAAAGTGAAAACGGAAAATCGTCCGCTGAAGTCCGGATTCCTTCCGGTTAAAAACAACGAATCCGGAAATAGTCCGGTTCTATCCGTAATTAAACCGCAGATTTGAGTTGTCATTCGGTGAAATTAAAGTGAAAACGGAAAATCGTCCGCTTAAGTACGGATTCCTTCCGATCAAAAACATTGAATCCGGGAATAGTCGGGTTCTATTTGATAATTATCCGCAGATTTGAGTTGGCACTCGGTGTAATTAAACTGAAAACAGAAAATCGTTCGCTTAAATCCGAAGTCCTTCCTGTTAAAAACATCGAATCCGGAAATAGTCCGGTTCTATCCCAAATTAGACCGCAGGTTGAAGTTATAATTCGGTGAAATTAAAGTGAAAACGGAAAGTCGTCTGCTTAAATCCTAAATCCTTACGGTCAAAAACATTGAATCCGAAAATAGTCCGCTTCTATCCGCAATTGATTCGCAGATTTAAGTTGTCATTTGGTGAAATTAAAGTGAAAACGGAAAATCGTCCGCTTAAGTCCGGATTCCTTCCGATCAAAAACATCGATTCCGGGAATAGTCGGGTTCTGTTCGAAATTAATCCGCAGGTTTGAGTTGGCACTCGGTGTAATTAAACTAAAAACAGAAAATCGTCAGCTTAAATCCGAAATCCTTCCTGTTAAAATTATCGAATCCGGAAATCGTCCAGTTCTATCACAAATTAGTCCGCAGGTTCAAGTTATAATTCGGTGAAATTAAGGTGAAAACGGAAAATCGTCCGCCTAAATCCGGAATCCTTTCATATAAAAACTCTTACGTCCATCACCACAGTTTGTAAAAGCAATAGTTTTAGTGGTTTAAGCAATAAATATTTAAGAGATAATATCAAAATGACTTTAAGAGGAAAGAAGTTTGCCCTTATCTAGCAACTGCAAAAAAAGAAAGAAAAATGCAAACCAGCACAAGGATTTAAAAAATAGTTCTAAAGAACCTAGATGCAAAAAGGTCTAAAAAAGGTATCAGACACGTGAGAAGAAACGTCAGCAGAAAATGGCAAAGAACATACAAATCTTTTGTATTTAGATTATTCTATACAACACAAAAATTATTGAATGATTTTTAAAAGTTAAGAAAGACAAAAATTTAAATTGTATAATTTGTTAATCAAAAGCCCTCCAAAGTATACAATTTTATTTTGAATTGAGGAATCACGAAATTTTAACAGATTTTCACAGATTTCAAAGATTTTTTGTATGGATTTCAATAAAATTTCAAGTGGTTTTAAGGATACCAATATAATTAAAAGATTTCTTCTGTGTAAAGTTTATTTGAGCAGAATCACTATTGTGATGTAGTTTCATATGAGATTACGAGTGGTCTAAAATTAATCGTTTTTTTGTAGTTGCCCTACTTTTTAATAAATTCCTTGAATATTTCTGTATGATATATTCCGGCGCTAATAACCTATACATTTTTCTATATAAAGATCTTTTATCATTAGTTTCGTATAAAATAAGAATTAAAAAATTTTAATGAGATTAAAATCAAAATTAAAATCCTATTAACGTCCAATAATCAAGATAATGTGCAGAATTCCTAAAAATAAAACCAAGAATCCAACCACTAAATTTTGACAACCACCATAAAATCTTCTTATTGCAATTCGAAAAAGATGAAAATTAGCCTAAAAAAGAAAAGCAAAAAATACTTTTTTATCACTTTCCTCTTTTTTATTTTTAATATTATGAAATCACAATAAAAATAAATTTGTAAAAAATAATCACCAACATTTTAGCACTCACACCCTTATCTAGGCAAGTAAAATCAGAGCGGGCAGGAACATCAACTAAACTACGATGCTGCCTCCCTGATACCTGAGAATCATGTGTGGGTAAAAATGCAAACCTATTATAAACAGAGAGAGGGGGAGAGAGAGGGGGAGAGGAGGAGGGAGATAGAGCGCAGCTGAAAGGGGAAAAGAGAGAGTGGGAAAGAGAGGCGGTGATAGGGAGAGAGGGTGAGAGGAGAGAGGGAGTGAGGAGGAGGAGAGAGAGAGAGTATCGCAGTTTCGTTGCTGCTCCAACCTGCTCAAGTTTGTCTTGCCTTTAAAAGGATGCTGTATGAGTGACAAAACGTTGGTGGTTATTTTTTACAAATATGTATTTATTGTGATTTCACAATAATAAAAATAAAGAAGGCGATAGAAATTAAAAAGAAAATAAATGGGAATTTGATTGGTATCATTCTTATTCTCCCTTCCTTTTTTTATTTTTATCCAAGAAAGGAATTCTTTTCTTTTTTAGGAATTTTCTTTTTTTTCAAATTGCAATACTAACATCTTGTGGTCATTATCCAAATTTGGTCTTTAGATTCCTGGTTTTTCATTTCAGGAACTCTGCACATTAATTTCGTATAAAATAAAAATTAAAAAATTTAAATGAGATTAAAATCAAAATTAAAATCCTATTAACGTCCAATAATCAAGTTAATGTGCAGAATTCCTGAAAATAAAACCAAGAATCCAACGGCCAAATTTTGTCAACCACCATAAAAACTTCTTATTGCAATTTGTAAAAGATAACAATTTGCCTAAAAAGAAGAAAACAATACTTCTTTATCTCTTTTGTCTTTTTTATTTTTAATATTATAAAATGACAATAAAAATATATTTGTAAAAAATAATCACCAACATTTTGGCACTGATACCCTTAGCAAGACAAGTAAAATTAGAGCGGGCAGGAACATCAACGAAACTACGATGCTGTCTTCCTGATACTTGAAAATCAAATAAGGGTAAAAATGCAAACCCATTATAAACAGAGACAGGGGGGGGGGGGGAGAAAGAGAGAGCGGGCGAAAGGGGGAAGAGAGGGGAGTGAAGAGAGAGGAAAAGGTGGGGATATCGTAGTTTCGTTGCTGTTCCTACCTGCTCAAGAGTGTCTTGCCTTTATAAGGATGCTGTATGAGTGACAAAACTTTGGTGGTTATTTTTTACAAATGTTTATTTATTTTGGTTTCACAATAATAAAAATAAAGAAGACGATAGTAATTAAAAATAAAATTAAGGGGATTTGGTTCGTTTCCTTCTTATTTTCCCGTCCTTTTTCTATTTTTATCCAAAGAAGGAATTCTTTTCTTTTCTTTTTTAGGATTTTTCTTTTTTTCCAAATTTGGGCTTTGGATTCTTGATTTTCATTTCAGGAATTCCGCAGATTAATGTAATTAATGTAATTTTTCGCATGCAATCTTTTCCAATTTAATGTAAATCAAAGATCCGGGTTATTAACCCTTGGAATTTAAGTTTTACTTAAAATTTATTGTATAGCAATTGATCAATGCCTTATCCTATGTTTTCGTGATGAGAGTCAAAGTACAGTGAACAGGTGATTGCTCAGAGGGGTAGAGAGTGCAGCTTTCAGGCGTGCGGACGACCCTGACGGGGTCTGCCGGCGATAAATCGAGTTTAGACCAAGTTCCTTGCGAGACAAATAGTTTCGATTCAATTACAACGAAGCAAGCGACGGCTACGAGGCACAGCCTCACCCGCAATTCAGAGCCTTCTATCCACTATTCACTTCCTTCTCTTTCATCACTCCTCTTTTCCTCCAGGGGGTTGCTCGTGCTGACCGGCGATTCGCTTCGTAGATTATAATTGGCCAAGTCATGACATTTTTTGCTTTTCCACTTTTCAACTTTATCCCTAGACTTTACCTTCACCTTTCTATTATATTTAACGAAATAACAAAACAAAAAATATTTACACCTATTGTCAAGATTAATTAGCTATTATAATTTCAGGTGAACTCTCAAATTTTAAAGAATCGAATATTCGATTATTCGAAGCTTGAAAAAAATAGGTGTAGGATTAAATTAGACTTTACAAATTTACATTCAGCAAATGCATTCAGTTTGGCACAGAGGAAGAATTAGTGATTTTTTAAATAATAGACAAATTAATTTTTTTTTTTATTAATTTGAAAGTAGAAAAAACACAAAATTATACATAACATTTTATGATTACAAGTATAAATCAGACAAATTGAATTTTGTGTTTGAAATAGTAATTTTTGAGCTGGAAAAAGGAAAGGAGGAAGTTCTGTCACACTTAATCCCTTTCTATGAATTATATATTTTTTAAATTGTCAGAATTATTTTATATGAAAATTTAAAATTAAAGAGTCTTTTATATTTATGCATCAACTTTGAATTATGGCGCTGGAAAAAGTTTTTCTCTTTAAACAGATTTTTCTAATATTATAACTAAGCAAAACTTCCTTACTCTGCAATAAAGTGTATTAATACTGTAGGATAATGGATTTGCCTCAAATAAAGATATCTTTTCTGTTTTCTAATCAATTTTAAATTATGTTGATGAAACGAGTTTTAATGAAAAACCCCCTTTTTCAAATTTTAAGCATTCCCATAGCTTCATTACTCGTCTCTAAAATTTATCAATATTAAACACATGTCTAAACCCACATCCGGACAATTGCTTAGAACATTGTATTAGACATCTTTAAATTGAGATACGTTTACATAATTGAATTAAATTTTTTTCGAAATTTGCATCAATACGTAGCTTTCTCTGTGACGAAGCATCCCTTCGCAAAATTGTAGATATAAAAATATACCTGTGCCAAAATGACAGTCATCTATAACAAACAAAAAAAACGCCTAAATTGGCATAATAGATTTTCGAAATCCAAAGTCGTCTCGATTCGTTTGAAGATAAATTTTTAAATAACTTTTTAATTCTGACCCTAAGAGTTTACAAATTTTTTCGCTTATTCAAAAAATTTCAGATTTCGTATGCAGGTTTCCTAGAAAAACCTAATGAATGGACAAATTTTGCAAAAGGAAACCCCTCGACGCAATCAAAAACCTTAAAGATAAAAAATCTTTAAAATAGCCCACAGATTGTGGAAGTTCGAACTGATCTTAAAATACCTGTTTTGATTTCCCAAACAATATATTAAGTTTTCCAAGGGTACCCCCTACCCCATTTTCGATTTCTAATTTTTTCGATTTTTAATGGGCAGGTAAATAAACAAAAATCGACTCCATAGGTTTGGATGTTTTCATATATGTAATATCTGATACCAAAAAATCAAACGGGATTAGAAAGAGTACATTTTTGGCTAGAAAATGGTCTACGATCATTTATTTTTGACAAAAATTACAAAATGGCTGATCTTTGATTTTATTTTTCAAAAACCCAATTTTGTAAGTTAAAAATCAAGATAAAAATTAAAAAAAGACCTTTATCAATCTTCTTCATATTAGTCTTAGTTATTGCTATTGATGTATAGAAAAATATATTCAAATTTCAGGCCGACCGGTTTAAAGCACCGAATTATAGCGAGGGTATTATGAATAGCCGACAAGGAAACCATATACCTGCGCGTCGTATTTTAAGATTAATTTGAACTTCCACAATTTAGTAGAAAAATTTTGACGATTTTTCTCGGTAACAGTGTTTCAAGGGGTTAATTAGTCAGATTTATGGTGCACAGTATATTGCAAAATTGCAAGATACCATGAGATTGCCTAGTATTCCACGGATTATAACGAATTTATTAAATGAAAAAAAGATAGGATAATCAGCATTGGAATGAATAATACAAAACTATTAAAGAAATTTATTAAAAAAGTAGATAAAAACTACAAAACAACGATATACAATTATTATTTATTTTAAAAATCATAAGCCCAACAGTCAGTCGCTACAATAAAGATGATGACATAATAATATTACAAATACATGGACCAATAAAAGGGCTATCTTGTACAATTGAGACTCCGGATTCTATAACCACGCATAAAATTTGTCTAGCCGCTTCAGGCCGCTCGAGTTGGACGGATGACTATTCCGCCGCAGCTACCTGTGTACTGTCCCCCCACTTCTACAGGAAAAGGCTCCCCCGATCCCCCATTACTACTGGAAAAGGCCCGCCCGCTGACTAAGCTCAGTGGCAGCAGCTCGACCGTGTGAGGGGAAGCCGCGTAGTGGGGGACGGTACACAGGTAGCTAATGCGGAATTGACCATCGCCCCTCGAGTTGGCCCCTGATGACTTGAAAATCAGTTTTCGAAAATTTAACTTTTTAAAACATCACTTTGTAGAAAATTTCATGGCGCATCTTTTTCTCTCCATAAAAAAGTTGTATCTTTTACAGTTTCTGTAAAAAATTAAAAAAACTTCATTTTTCAGACCAGCAAATTTACTAAATAGTTTCACTTCAACTCGCTCCGAAAAACAAAGTTCTTTATATTTTAAGATAAAAATTTAATACACTCTCCTTTAAACTGTTTTTAAGATAATGTGCAATTTTAAATTCATTGATTTTGTAAAATAAGAAATTTATCCATTTTTTTGACAATCAGTATTAAAATAACGTTAGACAATTTTCAAACGCTTCGTTTATCGACGGAATTTTGCATAAACCCAAGCTTTCAGCATTAAAAATACTTAGTAGCATATAATTAAGTTTTCTGAAAAGTTTCACCCTAATTAAATTATTCGTTAACAAAATAGGAGCATTCCATTAGCATTGATGGAGTGCATGATAGGTAACAATTTCGGAATTTCGACCTGCTCGACCACAGCCCTCGCCTCTGGACTAATATTATTTTAGTATATTTATTTGTTTACACTATTAAGTTAACATTTAAGCGTCAAACCATCCGTGTAGAAATTCAAATGGGGAACTAGTCGGGCTCCCGACTAGTTGACCCCACAAATGTTTTGCTAGTAAAATGTTTAAATTTATTCATTGGTTTTAAACAAAAAAAAGTATTTTCTACTATGACAGATGACTTTCTAACAAAATACTTGAATTTGCAATAAAATAATTAAATTTCGAACATAATAATAGCATTTTTGATCTAGAAAGATAAATTTCCTACAAAAAAGTGTCATAGTTCATTTTTTAATAAAAAAGATAAAATTTATGCAAAAAAAAAATAATTTTCATACCAAGGTTGCGAATTTTCACCAAATGAAAATTTTTCACTTCAAAAAGAAATAAAACTTAAACCCAGAAACCATAAAATTGTAAGGTCAGGCTATTCTGAAAACTGAAAAATTAGAAAATTTATTTTTAAATGTATTCTTAGTGTTTCAGAATAAAAAATCTTTACCCTTTTTTAGAAATTACCTCATTTTATAACACCTTGCCGAAAACACAAACATAAGAATAACCCGCCCAGAGCCCCACTATCTGTCGACCAGAAGACTCATACTCATACCTCAAGATTACCCGCACGGAAACTAGTGAAAAAAAGGCCCGACCAGCCCCTGAGCAATCATCGACCAGGATCCGACTGAAATTTTGACAACAAAAAGCCCAAATATTCCCCGACTAGTCCCCGACTGGGTACTTTGTTAAAATTACTAACCCGGCTAGCCCCTGATTATAGGCTGATTACAAACATTCAGAAAAGTATATCTCACAACACAAATTTTAAAACGATATAATAATTTTTTTTTGTTGAAAAAATCAACTTTCTACTAAAAGAGATGAATTTTAACCAAAATTATGAATTTTAACAAAAAAGTTCATTTTCAACCAAAAAGTTTAATTAACTACCAATAACTTATTTTTTTCTTGACAATTTTGTAGAATTTCATTTTACTGGTTTTTATTTAAACTAAACTTGTTAGTAATTATACTAATAATGACATAAAAATTTTTTAGAACATATTGAATACTTGTTGTAAAAACATCATGAATAGAGTACGTAGACAATTTTATAAAGAACATAATAAACCGACACAGTTTTTATAGAGATTAAATAAACACTACGGCTTATTTCTGAAGATAAAATAAAATGGAAAACTTTGATGAACTATTTCCAAATAAATATTTTATTCAATGTAACTACCTTTTTTCATTTCATAAAACAAGTTAAAGATTGAGTAATGTTCTTGTCGACTTTATACTAAAAACAACCTGACTATTTTAAATTTACTACTCAATTTTTATCTTTTTAAATGAAGTGTACGTACAAATACCTTGTTTTTCTTTACCTTGCTAATATTATTAGCCCTATTTTCTTTGTTTCTATTTATTTTTCTACCTCCAGTTAGAGTTTCCAGCAAACTTAACATTTACTTTTTTAGTTATTCATTTTCAATATTTATAGATTAGGTTGCTTAGGAACCAAATACAATGTTCTCTAAATTTTAAGAGATGTGTAATACTTGGGTAATCCAAACATAGTTGTATTATGACGGGCTAAATAGCGCGGTTCAAACGGGTTTCGAAGTTATCGACCCTCACGTGCTCGGTTAGTGCTATTTGAATGATCCTATTTTGTTAACGAATAATTCAATTATGGTAAAAATTTTCAGAAAATTTAATTATATCCTACTTAGCATTTCCTTTGCTGGAAGCTTGGGCTTACTCAAAATTTCGTCGATAAACGAAGCGTTTGAAAATTGACTAACGTTATTTTGATACTCATTGCCAAAAAAATTGATAACTTTCTTATTTACCAAAATCAATAAATTTGAAATTGCACATTATCTTAAGAACAGTTTGAAGGAAAGTGTATTGAATTTTTATCTTAAAATATAAAGAACTTTGTCTTTCGGAACGAGTTGAAGTGAAAATATTTAGTAAATTTGCTGATCTGAAAAATGAAGTTTTTTTGATTTTTTACAGAAATGGTAAAAGATACATCTTTTTTCAAGAGAAAAAAGATGCGTTTTGAAATTTTCTACAAAGTGATGTATTAAAAAGTTCAATTTTCGGAAACTCATTTTTAAGTGATCAGGGGCCATCTCGAGCAGCCTGAAGCGGCTAGGCAAATTTTATGCGTGGTTATAGAATCCGGAGTCTCAATTGTGATTTTAAGACTACCTGCACGAAATTTTTTGTTTTTAATTTACAACATGGCGGAACCCTAAATTTGAACCAAAATTACCATTTTCAGAATTGAGCTGCCGGATCGAATAAGGGCACATAAGCTTACTTCGCCGGGAGTGGGAAGGGTCCTAAAAGCTTTCAAAAACATTTTTGAATTTTAATTTTTAAAGACTATATCTAAATGTATAATTTCCTTGAGCATCTTTTTCTCTTAGGCTAAAATCTGTAGCTGTTTTAGTTTTTTAATTAAAGCCAAAAAACTGGCTTTTTTTAACAAAATAAATTTTGTTTCGTTTTTCAGTTCAACTCGTGCTCAGCCAGTCAGTTTTTCGCATTTTTTAACAAAATTTTAAGCGAATGCCGTTTGAAATATTTTTCGACTGATAGAGCAAAATCAATTTAAAAAAGTGTCTAAAAAAAATTGTTGTTAAATTTTACTGATGCGTGACGCTTGTCAAATTCTCTAACTTTCAGCGTTTCGTTTATAAAGCGAATTTTGAGCAACAAAAATCTTCCAGCGAGGAAGTTTTTATCAGCAGTACAAATAAGTTTTCTGGAAAGTTTTAGCTTAATCGAATTGATATTCAAGAAATAATTAACGTTCCAAGACAATAGCTGCTAGGCGCCAAAAATAAAAACTAATAAGGTAATTAGGTAGTATCTAAGTATGATGCATAAATAAATAATAATGCATAATGTAAACTAATTTATGCATTTCATATTATGTCAAGAAATATTAATATTATGCACTTTTTTCAATTTCACGAATTTGAAGCATTGAAAAATTCGGGGAATAAAAAATCCGCTGATTCGCAATGATTAGATGTTAATGTTTTGTTTTACTTTTGTACATTTTGTCTAAAAAATAGAAACATTCTATTGTACATAATATTAAATCAAGGAATTATATTAAATTATGCACTATTATTTATTTATGCATAATACTTTGATATTACCTGATTACTTCATTATTTTTAATTTTTGCCACCAGGGAACTGTATTATGAATTGGACCAGAAACTATCGCTACAGGCCGCTCTACTTCTGTATACTGTTGCATCAGAAAAAAATACACAACAATTTTTTTAAAATACATTTTCAAATTACTTTTGCTCTATCTGTCAAAGAACATTTTGAACTACATCGCTACAGATTATATTTAAAACCCCTAAAAACCGACTGACTGAGAATGAGTTCGAGTAAAAAACGAATCAAAGTTGATTTTTACAACAAAAACCAGTTTTTTTTGGCTTTAATTGGAAATCTAAAAAAGCTTCAACTTTTTCCCTAGGGGAAAAAGATACGCGATAAAATTCTATATCTAGATATAGCCTTTCAATGTAAACTTTTCACAATTTTTTTTTAATGCCTCCAGGGCTCTTCTCACTCCCGACGAAATAAGTTTATGTGCCCTTATTTGATCCGTCAGCTAAATTAATAAAAAAATTTCGCTAAATTCTGACAGTAGGTACTAGAATGTACGTGTTGACAATTAAAATTTAAAATTAAAAAAAAATTAAAGATAGCTGTCCTGATTTTGTTTTTTAAACTCATTATTTCTTTTTTTCTCGGTGAAAACTTTTCAGGTGTCAATTAAAAAATTACAATATTGTAAAGAAACATATTTTATGATGCATAAAAGTCAACATTTTGGAAAATTTAAAATAGCGCCTTATGAAATACTTAAAAACTCGTATTTACCATTTTGGCTTTTTTTCATAATTTTGATTTTAATTGTGCTTACGTGCTTTTTCATAAATAAATATGCCTCTTGTAATAATTTAACGACATTCTGTTATTAAATGTAGAAATTGTAATCTTTGTTCAAATTTAGAGATCCGCTATTTTGCAAATAAAAAAAAATTTAAGTAGATCTATTTTTTCAACATAGTCTAAAGATCCTAATTGAACAGAGTCAAAGGATGCCGATTAAATATAAAAAAGAACTGCATTTGAAATTTCACTCTGAATAGAACCATAAATATTTAAAATCAAAATACTCGATATTAATTAATCTTTATTTTTTAAATGCCTTTTTTGTCATCGAAATTGAATATTTAACTCAAATAAATATTCATCACGTAATAGAAAGGGTCTAGACGGGGCCCTACTAATCGTCGCGCGATTAGAGGGCACACTCGTTAGGGCTTGCTTAGAAGTTCTAGGTAGAGCCTGGCTAAAACAGCGTTACTGAACTAGTCAGGCCCTCTTCATTTTTCCTTATGAGCGCCCGATTAGAAATATGGAAATCTATCCAGGGCCCTGCTAAACCCCGATCAAAATTTCAACATGGGATGCATCTCAGCGCAGTTGAATTTTTACATTTAAAATTGCGCGAATTACTTTCCATTATAATAGTGCAATAATGATTTCCCAATTTGGATAAGTATATATTTTTTCAACTCCTTGGTTTTTTCGTTGCTCTAGCAACTGATTTGGACCAAAAAATTTCAAAAAAAGCTTATAAGATTTCTAAGAGAGTTAGCGCGTCTGATTTTTAAATTAGGTTTGATTTTTTTTAATTAAACAAATGTCATGAAAAATGTTAAAAATTGTTAAAAATTGTTAAAAATATTCTAAAATTATATAATAAACAAAAAACATTATAAAAAAATTATTTTTTGAAAGAATGTTTTTTACGATTTCCCACAATTTTACGTTCCTTTATATTATATTGCAAAAAGTTCAAATAAAAACAATACAATGATGAAGACATTTTCTCTGAAGATTATTATTGCCAATTTTATAAACAAATTCAATGTACAAATGCATTAATCAAGCATTTTCTGACAGAAAACTTCGTTTTTTCAATGTCATGTGTTTTAATTAGGAACTTTATCCTAATTTTAGAAAATATTGTAATTCATTGATTAATCTTATAATTTTTTCAAACAAATTCAATAAATAAATGCACGGATAAGGCATTTTACAAAAGAAAAATTATTTTTCTTTCTTTTTCTATATCAGTCTTTTAATTGGGATCTTTATAATAAATTCAGCTACATTTATGATTATTTCTTAATTTTAAGATTTTTTCAAAATTTAATAAACAAATGCATTATTCGGGCAACTGTGGACGTAAAAATTCGTTTTTTTTTTTATAGGAGCATTTTTAATTGGGAATTTCATGATAATTTCGACAAAATTCATAAGTAAATATGGAAATTTATATTTTTTTAAATTGAATTTAGTAAAAAAATGGATTATTCTGAAGCTGCAGCTTTATTAAAAAATTGAAAGTAATGAGAAACTTAAACTGAAAGCACAGAGTTAAAAAAAAACTTTTTCATCGTAAAATCCCAAATAATGCATATGATTATTAAATTTGTTTAAAAACTCATAGGATGTTTATTGCATTTGTTTCTTAAATTCTTTTAGAAAATCATAAAATTTATCCACTCTTATGAACGTTGCTGAATTTATTATGAAGATCCCTGTTAAAAAGTCTGACATCGAAAAAAAGAATTTTTCCGTCGAATAATGCCCTAATAATGTATTTGTTTATTAAATTTTGTTTAAAAAATCATAAAAGTAATCAACTAGTTAAGAAAATTTGCAGACATTTTCATGAAGTTCCCAACTAAAAGGATTAGAATTGAAAAACCCGAATTTTTCTGCCGACAAATGCCCGAATAATGCATTTTTTATTAAATTTATAATAATAATTATAATAATCTCAACAAGAAATTCCATTATCATTATATTGTTTTTACAAAAATTTATAAAAAATGGGTTCTTTTGAGTCATACTTGTTTATTTATAAAAAAATAAAAGCCTATTTTAAAAATCCGCCTCTACAGCTCTCTTACAAATCTTATTA
This sequence comes from Druon quercuslanigerum, assembly GCA_010014905.2. Classification (NCBI taxonomy): domain Eukaryota; kingdom Metazoa; phylum Arthropoda; class Insecta; order Hymenoptera; family Cynipidae; genus Druon; species Druon quercuslanigerum. The sequence continues at coordinate 23,171 of JAAAKG020179841.1, forward strand.
GCTTTTTTTAAATTTTTGTTTGGCCCCAATCGTTCAATTTTTGTGGGCTGCACATTATTTATAACGAAAAAAGTCGTTTTTCCCCACTGTGTGGCTGTGAGTTATAATAAAAATATGAATTCGATTAGCCTTCATTTTGTGTCATTCTGGGAATTTAATAAAGTTCTCCGAAAGAAGCTTTAAAATCCCTAGAAACTTTTAAAACCCCTTGAAATCCTTGGCGATTTATTAAAATCCTTCAATCTATTGAGATTCCTTTATATACCTGAAAATCGACTAAAATCTGTCGAACCGCTAGGAATTTCTTGGTATTTTATTTAATTTATCTATTTAATAAAGTTCCCTTGAAATCTACGGAGATCGAAAAATCGATTTAAAAAGGATAAATCATTTGAAAGCTTCAGAATATAATTGGAACTAAGTTTATTTATTAAAGTTTTAAAATAAAATTAAATCCTTGAAAATCGTAGAAATCCCTCAAAATCTTTGGAGTGTTAATAAAATCCTTCAATTTAGTGAAATTAATTGAAATGACTTAAGATCCCTTAAAATCCCTAGAGAAGCTAAATATCCGTTGACATTTAATTTAATTAATTTAACAAAGTTCAATAGAACTTTCCTAAAATATTTGGAAATCCTACAAAATTCTTAAAAATCTTGTATTTTAATACCAGACCGAATTTCTACAATATATTTGAGCAATTTTAATGATTTTTTCGTTAAGGGTATATCTCTTTGATTGTGCAGAATGGTTGCCTTATCTACCATTTGAAAAATTTTTTTGATCGGTTATTCTCAAGAAATCAAAGCAGTCCTTAGCGGTATTTCTGGGTAATAAATATTTTTGCATTGTCCTAATTATTCATATAAAAGTCGATTAAAATATTTTTCGAACGTCCTAAGGCGATTAATAATAAAAAATTCAGTTACGCAGACTTGGCGCAGATTTAGCGAAGAATGTCAACCTAATAAATCTAAAAGAATGTTAGAAAGCGAAATAAAACTGGTTTAGGGGGGGAGGGGCGAATCCAAATCCCCCCTCTTTCAAGTCCTCCTTTATTTAAAAATAAGAAAAATTATCCTTTTAATTCTATAAATTTGAAAATACCAAATTCTTAAGATTTTGAAACTTTGAAACAAAAAAGTTACGTTCCAATTTTAATCTATAACAATTCCTGATAAAAAACATAATTTTCGTGTTGATTATAAACTTAGATTTATAATAAATAGGGTAATGTCTCCCCCTGATAAAATTTCAATAGGCTAAACTTTGTTTGTTAAACAAGACTTTAAATTATGTTCTCAACTGCAATAAACTCTCCACTAACTAGAAATTTAGTGGGAGGAAATTGCAGCTCATTAGTAATATAATATTACATATCTCGGATAAGTTAGAAGAGTGACTCACAGTCGACAGTTATACAAAAGTTGGATAATTGATGAAAATGAAGAAACCATCTAGCTTAAATATTATCATGATTCCACGCTGGGGAATTTGATTCACAATTGTTTTGCTCCTCTCGGCAGTAAAAAGGAAGTGCTTTCTAAAGAGCTTCTTCTTTCAAAGAATCCTTACTCTCATGAAACATGGTGGATGGTGTCTTTCCTGGTAATAGGAATGAAAGCTTCCTAATGTGTCCCCTAAGGGTCTACATTTTTCTTGTACCTTTTTCCCTATCCCTTTACAAACCTCTCACACACTTACTTGGTGGTGGGAGGGGGACATACAGTTTAAGGTGGGTTCTGAACAACCAAGAGCAACAGCCTTAAGTACATAAAGAACCTTTTTCTCTAATTATTATAACTACTCTGTAATTTCTGTTTGCAATTTTCACTAGATGTATTAGAAGTTTATTTCCGAAACGTAAGGTAGTGCTACAATACAAAATGTTGGACTTTCCAAATGCTGGTATTGGTATGGTACCTCTCATTTCTAACGGGGCCAAACCGTTTGTTAATGTATAGTATATAACGCGCGTAATTATGGAATTCAAGGAATTCGTGGAAATTACGAACTTGAAGGAAGAGTCGGAATTCGTATAACACCCGGAATTCACGGAATTCATGAGATTAGGGGAATTCGTGGAACTAGCGCAATTTAAAAATTTAACGTTATTCAAGGAATTCGCCGAAGTCGAGGAATTCACGGTATGAACGGAATAAAATAGATTTACGAGATTCAAAGAATTCACGGAATTTCCGGAATTTAAGGCATTCGCGGAATTCATCAGATGCACAAAATACAGGAAATTTACGAGATTCAAAGAATTCATGTAATTCCCTGAATTTAAGTAATTTACGTAATTCGTGGAATTTACATAATTTAAAGAATTCAATACATTGACGGAATTTATATAATTAAAAAAATTCAAAAAAATTGACGGAATTCACGGAATTTAAAAAATCAAAAATTCACGAAATTGAGAAAATCAAAAAAAATCAGGAAATTCACGGTAATCAAGTATTTTCAGAATAAAATAAAATCAGGATAGAGAGGAAATTCAAGGAATTTATGGAATCCAAAGAATTCACTAAACTCAAGGAATTCATAAAATTCAAGAAATTCACGAAATTCATGGACTTCACGGAATTTATGAAATTCACGGAAACCATGGAATTCACGGAAACCATGGGATTCACGGAAACCATGGGATTCACGGAAACCATTAATTTCACGAAATTCATGGAATACACTTAATTAATGGAAATCACGGAATTCATGGCTTTTACGTAATTCATGGAATTCATCGAATTTGCGGAGTTCAAGGAATTCAAGGAATTTATGGAATTGAAGCAATTCAAGGAATTAACACTCGGTAGGGAGGGGAGTAGTGTGAGGAAGGGGTTATAAAAATTTCTTTTTTTTTTTTTTTTTTTTTTTTTTAGATTTATCTGGAATTCTCCCTTTATTTATTTAAAAAACACCTTCCCCCCCCAACCCCGCCCCCACCCG
>JAAAKG020179852.1:0-26123 GCA_010014905.2 Druon quercuslanigerum
AATTTCACCACAATTATCGAAACTCTCAGCAACCACAATTCCCGCTACTTTACACTTTCATACCGGAAACGGAAGTTTCTTGAAAGTTCGTCTGTTTGGTTTTAAACTTCTTTTAAAAAAAAATAAATTTCATTCTACTAGTAATAACTAGCAAGACATTTCTGGAAAATAAAAATTACGCATAGTTATAGGGGGGGGGGGGATAAATATTTTGTTACAGTTTTTACAGGGGGCAAGGAGGGGTCTGAGAGAGGATCTGTGAAGAGAAATATTGAATTCCAACTTTATTCAGCTAATATTGAGGATTCTGAATAAAATTTACAAAAACTTCTTTTCCTTAAACTTCATGGGGCTTGCGGCACCTCTAAATATGATTTTTTTATTTTAAAAAATGGATTTATTTTTGTGTGGATTCAAACAAATTTCCACCGATATTCATAAAAATTAGAGAAAAAAATGTTCGAATGATTTCTAATGATTAGATAGATTTCCCAAAGATTAAAAAATGCCGTAAAGATTTCGAATATATTTAAATGTCACAAAGACTTCTAGGATTTTCTAAACATTTCACAAAGATTTCAATTATTTTTACAAGTATTACCAAATATTTCAAAAATATTTCAAATATTTCAAAAATATTTCAAATATTTCGTTAAGGTTTTACAAAGATTTTTGATAAATTTAAAAGATTTCACAAAGGCTTAAATGATTTCCCAATGATTTCACAAGGATTTTGGATAGATTTAAAAGATTCCACAGAGAGATATATAAAATCCCAATGATTTTACAAAGATCTCAATAATTTTACAAATGTTTCAAAAATATTTCATAGATTTTAGAAAGATTTCAAAAAAGATTTCAAATATTGCGCAAATATTTAAATAATTTCACAAATGTTATCAAATGTTTAATAAATATTTTTAATATTTTACGATGATTTACAAGATTTTCTGAAGATTTCGGATAGTTCTTTATTCGTAATGTCTCCCCTGAGGGTTTACATGACTTCCATTCCTTACAAGATTTCATATAGTTTAAAAAGATATCACAAAGACTTCAATGATTTCCCGAAGGTTTCAACAATTAAAAAAATATACCAAATATTTTGAAAACATTTGTAAAATTTAATAAATAATTCGGATACATGCAAAATATTTAATAAAAGTTTTAATAATTTTCCAAAGATTTCCATCATTTCAAAAATATTATCAAATATTTATAAAATATTTGAAATATTTCCCAAATATTTCCAAAGATTTCACAAAGATTTCAATGATTTCCCAAAGATATGACAAAGATTTTAAAGGGATCACAAAGATTTCAATGACTTTACAATGACTCCAATAATTTCAAAAATGTTATCATATCAAATATTTGAATCATTTCAGCTAGATTTAAAACATTTCACAGGCCTAAAATGATTTCTCAAAGATTTCAACAATTTCACATATATTTCCAAATATTTCAAAAATGAATCAAATATTTGTCAAAGATTTCAATGATTTCAAAGATTTGACGAAGATCTCAGATAGATTAAGAGGATTTTACAGTTATTTCAAAAAATATTTTAGATCGATTTTTTGAAAAGTTCAAACGACCTGATGATATAAATAAAAATAAATTAACAATTAATATTAAGTATAAATAATAATAAATACAGGTATAACACTTATGTTTCCGAAGATTTTACAAAGGTTTCAATAATGTCACAAATATTATACCAAATATTTAAAAATTATTTGTAATATTTCGCACATTTCTACAGACTTAAGAAAGATTTGACAAAGATATGATGAAAATTTAAATAATTTCTTAAAGATTTCACAAACACTTCAAAGATTTAAAAGATTATAATAATTTTATAAAGATCCAAATATTTCGCAATTATTTGAAGAATTTCACAAATGTTGTCAAATATTTCAAAAATATTATAAAATATTTCACAAAAATTTTAATGATTTTCTAAGGATTTCACAAAGATTTCAAATATTTCGTGAAGATTTCACAAAGATTTCGGATAGATTAAAAAATTTCACAAAGTCTTAAATGATTTCCCAAATTTTTCAGAAAGATTTAACAAAAATGTAAATGATTTCCCAAAAATTTCAAATATTTCTCAAATATTTAAACAATTATTATCAAATATTTTTAAAATATTTAAAATATTTTTAAAAATTTTAATGATTTTCTAAAGGTTTCAAATGTTTTGAAAAAAATTCGAATAGTTTAAAAAGATTTGTAAACGACTTCAATGATTTCCCTAAGATTTAAAAAATGATTTAAATATATCTAAAACTTCAAAAATATTTTTAATATTTTAAAAAGCTTGCAATTATTTTCCAAAGATTTCATGATTTCACAAAGATTTTAAAGGTTTCGTAAAGATTTCGGATAGAATTAAAAGATTTCAAAGATATTTCAATGACTTTCCAGATATTTGAGTTGTTTCAATAATATGATCAAATATTTATAAAATATATTTGGAATATTTCGCAAACAATTCACAAAGATTGCCATGATTTCCCGAATATATCACAAAGATTTTAAAGACTTCAATTATTTTCTAAAGATTTCAACAATTTAAACTTTAAAAAAATATTTTATAAAGATTTCGAAGATTTCATAAAGATTTCGGATAGATTTTATAAATATTACGAAGTTCAATGATATGTGAGAGATTTCAGTAATTTCACAAATATTTTCAAATATTTCAAAACTATTTCAAATATTCGACAAAGATTTCAATGTTTTCCAAAGATTTTAAATATTTTACAAAGATCTCAGATATTGGGCAAATATTTTTAATCGTTTAAAAAGATATCACGAAGATTTTAAGTAGATTTTTGGAAAAATTCAAAAGATCTGATAAATTTAATCATTCGATTTCAGGGTGGGGGGATAAATACTTTGACTCTCTGGGCGATTTCTGAGGGGGGCATGGTCTCCTGTGCCCCCTAGTGCTCTGCCGTCTCTGGATTTTATAACATCTTAACTAGATTGAAGATGATAAAATAGTTTCAGAGTTTTACTCTGGTTACAGTAGTTTTATGATGTAGCCTCAAGTTTATGTACTCATTGAAGTCATTCTAAAATGCCAGATTGGATTCGAAAAGTACAAAAGAAAACAAGAATAGGAAGTTGAGGTAGAAGTTGACACAAAAGCAGTCAGCAAACTATCGAGAGATAAAACAAGAGTATGAGGATAGGCGTGAAGAGAAAAAATTCGCAGTTGCACACTTTTATACCTTTTCTTATACTTTTTTTAGGCTAGGATGCTTTTTTTTTTTACTTTTTCAGTGTGGCCGCTGAATCGGGAAATGAGAGGGAATTTATTTTTTGACCGAAAATTTTGTAAATATTTAGAAAAAAATCTGTCCTTTTATTTCAATTGTGTTTTTTAAACAATTAGTTAAGTTTTTATCTTTTTCAATTGTGATGTTATTCAGTTTAGAATGCGTAATTCGAAAATTAATTTGAATTAATTAATTTGAAATTTTTTAATTAAGAAAAAGAAAAATGACTTAAAATGTACAAATAACGAACTTAATTTTAAATCAGTAATTATAAATTAAATATTAAAAACTAGACAAAAAACTAAGCTTTGAACGTTACAATTTAAATTTTTCTATTTAAAAAAGTTAAGATTGTAAATTAAATTGTTAAATTTTGATGTATAAATAGCAATTGAATGCCTATTATTCTTACAGAATGTTTGAGTAAGTGGAAGTATTCGGAAGTTTTGAAATAATTTAAAAGCCCACGGCTTAATTTAAAACAAAATATAGATTTTGGCAGATGTCGAAAAAGAAATTTATAAGCTTTTTAAGTATTTTTGAAGGCTTCAGAAGAATAAAAAACATTTCCTAGAAAAATTGAAAATGATTCTTTATTAAAAAAATTAATTTTAAGAGAATTTTTAGAAAGAGTTATAAAATTACCAAAAATGAATGTGGAAAATTTTAAGAAAATTTTTTAATTTACAGGATTTTTTAAAAGTGGCAGAAAAATATCATGAAAATTCGAATCATTTTAAAAAATGTTTAAAAGTTATGGAAAAATTTCAAAAATAATTTAAAATTTGAAAAATTTAAAACAACACGTTGATGTTTTAAGATTTTTAAATAAAATTTCGAAGCTTTTTGAGGATTTTTAAACTATTGAAAATAAAAATAATGTAACTTTTAATTTAAGAAGTGTTGAGCTTATAAAAAAAATTTAATTGTTCAATTTTGAATGTTTCTAGCTTAAAATTGCTTAAAATGAAATAAATTTGAATTTTTTAAATTCATTGATTGATTCTTCAATTTAGAGCATCGAAAATGATAACGTGTATTAATAGTTTGTCAATTCAATCTGAAGCTTTTAACTCTCAAATTGATAAAAGTCTTAAATTTTTTATTTGCCACTTTAACTGCATTTAATTGTCAATTTTTCAGTTGAAAAGAATTTGAATACCAACTTTTTGAATTAAAAAGTTTTTAAACTTCAATTTTGAACATTTAAAATTCAAGAGTCCCACTTTGAGTATTTTAATTTCCTGCTCAGTTTTTAATACTTCAAATAAAGAAAATCTTTAGTTTTGGAGCTAGATTTTTTAAATTTCATTGACCGTGAAAATTGTTTGTGCAGCGGGATAAAACTGGGGAATGACCAGGCATTTTTTTCTTTGATTAAAACTTTTCTTTGATTAAAATTTTTCAATGCACTTTACTGACCAAAATTGTAGGTCCAATGAAAAAATCGTATTAAAAACATGCCTCTCTTTTTTCTTGATATCTCAGGGAAAAGTTGAGATAAACAGATTTAAAAAAAACCCTTACAAAGTCTATTAAATTCCGTTACTATTTCCAATTTTTAATTAAGCTAGATTCTCAACTTCCACTTTCTGCATGTTTCAGCTAAGGTAATGAAACAAAGAAACCAAAAATTAAATACGATATAGACAATTAATCTTACTTACAATTTTTTTTTACTTAAAAAAAAGTAAAAGGAAGGTATGTAAGGAAATTACTCTATACGAAAAAAGGGCAGTCAATCACTAAAAATAGAACAGACTTTGGGTTTGTTAAAAAATTTCAAAATAAGAAGGGAAATATACAGTAGTGGCAGCACTTAAATTACGTAACAGCGAGATTTTTTATTTTTGTACAAATTGCATCTTTTTATATTCTTTTGAATTGAAAATCCATCGTTTGGTCGAAAAGTCGTCTATTTTAATTAAGAATGAATTATTTTTAATTGAAAAATCTATCATTATAATTTTGGTTCAGAATTAATTACTTTTTGCTAAAAATGTGATTATTTGGTTGAAAATTTAATTATTATGCTGGAAATTCAACCAATTTGTCAAAAAGTCATTTTTTTGGTTAGAAATCCATATTTTTGGTGAAAAGTTTATTCTTTTCCATTGAAAATACAGTCTACTATGACATTCTTGGTTAAGATTTAATTTATTTTATTTACAAATTCTACTATTGGGTTCAGATTAATTATTTTGTTCAAATTTCAACTATTTTGTTCAAAAGTTCTTCTTTATAGGTTGAAAATCAAACTATTTGGTAAAAACTTCAACTTTTTTGTTGAAAATTCGCCTCATTTGCTTGAAACTAGATATTTCGTTCAAAATTCAACTATATAGTTAAAAATTGAACAAGTTGGTTGAAAATTCGCAGTTTGGTAAAAGTGCGATATATTTCGACTTAAAATATTATGACTATGGTACCTACATTAATGTTATTGAAATCAGGTTATTCCCTTATTATCTCGAAAAATTACCCAACTTCCCCTGTTTTGAGAGGATTTTGGACTGAAGTCTGAAATCACTTTACAATAATTTACATTATATATTTCACCCTGAATTTCCAAAAACGTTTATTTCTTCTCAAAATGTATATAATAAAGCAATTAATATTGAACAATTAGTTTATAAAAGATTTAAATTTAACTGGGAAAAATGTAATTTTTGACCGGGAAAATCGGGAAATAGTCTGGAACTTTGTTTTGATTTGTTTTTTATTGGAAATTAAATGTTTGGATGAAATTTCAATTTTGTATTGAAAAGTCATATTCTTGGGATGAAAATTCAACTAATAAATTTTTCCTGTGTAAATTCGTTCTTTTGGTTTAAAAATTCATCTTTTTCGTTGAAAATTTACGTTTCTTTGGTCGAATTCAACTGTTTCGGAATAAAAATAAAAATATTTTCTTGACTGATATTTCAACTATTATATTTTTAGTAGTGATTTATTTTTTTTATTGATAATCAGCTACATGGCTGATTAGATAAGACAGTTGAACTTCTTTCATAAGAATTTTTTTCCAAGATTCATTAGTTTTGTTGAAAATTTGATTATTTTGTTAAAAATTCAACTATTTTTTGAATATTTAATTTATTTAATGAGCATTTATTTATTTTCTTAATAATTCAACTATTTTTGTGGAAATTTAATTATTTTGATGAAAATTTAACTGTTTTGTTACACATTTATCTTTTTGATTTGAAAATTCATCTTTTTTTATAGATGCTTGTTGTTGAAAAATAATATTTTTGATTAAATATTCTACTATTTTGTTTAAAATTTTATTATTTTGTAGAAAATTCAACTTTTTTAATGAACATTTATTTATTTTCTTAATTATTCAATTATTTTGTTGGAAATTCATTTATTTTCTACGATTTGGTTAAAAGTATTGTACCCTTTGGACTAAAAAATGTTTCTTTGATGAAAAATCGTCTTTTTGGTTCAAAAATTGATTTCTTTTGATAGGAATGTAATCTTTCTGTATTAAAAATACAATTGTTTAAAAAAAGGTGTTGTTTTTGAAGATACAACTATTTCGTTGCAAATTCGCCTTTTTTTGTTTAATTCATCTGTTATTGATTAAAAACTTAAATATTCCTGGTTGATATATTAGCTATTATATATTTCGTAGACCATTAATGTTTTCGGATTGAAAATTCAAGTGCTTGGTTAAAAGTTAAACTTATTTCTTAAGAACAGTTTTTTAATGATTGATTATTTTTGTTGAAAATTTGATTATTTTGGTAAAAATTCAACTATTTTGTGTAAAATTACATTATTTTTTTGAAAATTCAACTATTTTAATGAACATCTTTTTATTTTCTTAGTAATTCCACTATTTTGGTAGAAGTTTAATTATTTTGTTGAAAATGTAACTGTTTTGTTAAGCATTTGTCTTTTTGATTCGAAAATTCTTCTATTATTATAGAAATGTGATATTTATTGATTAAAAATGCCACTGTTCGTTTAAAAATAGTATTTTTGGTTGAAATATATTTTATTTATGAAGTATATTCTGTTGAAAATTCGCTTTTTTTGTTGAATTCAACTCTTTTTTAATTAAAATTAAATTTTTTTCTTGGTTGACATATTAACTAATGTATTTTTCGTGGAGAATTAATATATTTTCATGTAAAATTCAACTACTTGATTGAGAGTTCAACTTCTTTGTTAAAAGTTTATTTATTTGTCTAAAAATTAAACTATTTTGTTAAAAATTTAATTATTTTGTTAATAATTCAACTACCTGGATAAATTTAATTGTTTGGTTGATAACGAACTTCATTTTCCTTGAAATTTCTAAAAATTATTAGTTTAAAATTATTTCAAGATTAAAACCAATTAATGTAAAATGTTAAGTAACTATTTTGTGTTACTGAGAATGTAAAATTGTCAACAGATCGATCATACGGGAGCGGAAGGATCGCTGGAAAAGGCTTATCGAGAAATGGTGAACCGAATAGGGAACCCGAATGTGCGATTTGAATCCTTCGACTTCCACGCTGAGTGTCGCAAGATGCGGTGGGACCGGCTCAACATTTTAATGGATCGGTTAGCTCATGATCAAGAACAAATGGGATACTTTTTACTAACTAGAGATGGTGCATTACTTTCCGTGCAGGAAGGAGTTTTTCGAACGAACTGTATAGATTGTCTGGACAGGACAAATGTCCTTCAAAGTATGCTGGCAAAAAGAGTCCTTTCAGAAGCCCTGGCTAAACTGAAAGTCCTCAGAAGAGTAGAAGAACACCCTCAACTTGAAAATCTTTTCAAACAAGTACGTTACTTACTTTCTCTATTTCCAAATTTGTTCTGTGTTTTAGGGTCGTTCCAAAAATTAAAATTTTAAAAATTTCAGGTGCTTTTGAAAATATTTGTTCATTTTTACGAGAAAAATTATGTTAAAATTTGAGCTAAAACCTAAAATATCTAGCACTTCCTCTTCGGACTTCATAAGAAATAGCAAATGTATTATTTTTTTTTAAGTTTTACTTTGAATTCATCGGTAAAATTTGATATTTGGAAAATTAATCGTAGTGAGTATCTTTCGTAGTAATATATTTTCTTATAAACTAATAAATACATTTGAGTCTTCCTTCACATCATGAATTTCTAGAGTAATTGATTGACCTGTAATCAAGTACATTTTGATATTTTGGAATCAATGTATGAAAAATTATATTACTTCGAAAAACAACTCTTAGGATTAATTTTTCTAAAAATCCAATTTCATCATTGCATCCGCGGTAAAAATTCAAAAAAATAATCCTTTTGATATTTTTTTTAAAGTGCAAAAAAAAAAAGGAACCTTTAAAAGTTTTACGGCCAATGAGGGAGTACTAGGTATTTTTGAATGTAGATTAAATCATTCATAACTTTTTCTTCAAAGGAAAAAATATTTTTTAGAGTACCTCCAATTTTTAAAATTTTATTATGCTTTTGCTACCATTTGTCGACCATCCTAATTGTATTCAGGGGCTTTTAGAGGAAAATTAAACAATAAAATTAAAAATTTATGTATTATTTTATGGAAAGTCGTCTTTTTTGGTAGAGAATTACATTCAATTCTTAACAGAAAAAAATTTAACTTCTTGGTTGAACTAATTTCTTAAAAATTCATTGTATTGATGCACCTTTTTCATTTTAAATTAAACTATTAGATTTTTCATTGAGAATTCGTCTTTTTTGGTTAAACATTCAACTAATTAATTAAAAGTTGAACTAATTTGCTAACAAATAATTTTATTGGTTGAAGATGGAACTCTTTTCTTGAAAATTCATTTTTTTCGATTAAAAATTAATGTTTTAACTAAAAATTTGACTTTTTCATTATTTTGTGTAAATTTATCGTTTTTAGTTACAATTTCAATAATTTGGTTGACAACTTATGTTTTTTTTGTTGCAAAAACGTCTTTTTTGGCAGAGAATTAAATTTATTCATTTATAGAAGATTTATCTGCTTGGTTCAACTAATTTGTTAAAAATTAATTTTAATAATTTTTCTTTTTTTTTAGTTGAAAGTTCAACTATTCAATTTTAAATTACGAATTCATCTTTGTTGGTTGAATATTCGACGACTTAATTAAAGGTTTAACTAGTTTGTTAAACTATCATATTATTGATTGAAGACCTAACTAATTTTTGGAAAACTTGTTTTTTCTTCGGTTGAAAATTAATTTTTTTGACTAAAAATTTAACTTTTCTATTATTTTTTGTAGAAATTGATCGTTTTTACATGAAAATTCGACAATTTCGTTGAAAATTAATATAATTTGTTGCAAACTCGTCTTTTTTGGTAGAGAATTAAATTAAATTCTTAATAGAAGATTTACCTGCTTGGTTCAACTAATTTGTTAAAAATTAATTTTAATACTTTAACATTCATCTCTTTGTTGGAAAAATGAACAGTTTTCATGAATTTTTTTTTTTCATAGTTTTTTGTCAAAAGTCCGACTATTGAATGTTTCATTAAGAGTTAATCTTTGTTATTCGAAAATTCAACGACTTAATTAAAGGTTGAATTAATTTGCTAGACATTCGTTTTATTGGTCGAATACTTAACTTTTTTCTTGAAAATTCATTCTTTTTCGATTGAAAATTAATTTTTTAACAAAAAATTGAACTTTTCCATTATTTTTTGTAAATTCATCCTTTTTATATGAAAATTCAATCATTTGATTAAAAATTTATGCATTTTGTTGCAAACTTGTCTTTTTTGGTAGAGAACTAAATTAAGTTATTATTAGAAAACTTAACTGCTTGTTGAAATAATTGATTAAAAAGTAATTTTAATAAAAGAAGATACATCTCTTTGGTTAAAAATTGAACTATGTTCTTGGAAATTCTGTTTTGTCGTTGTTGAAAATGAAGTTTTTCAACTGGTAATTTAACTGTGTCATTTTTCATTGAAAACAGATCGTTTTTAGTTTAACATTAAATTATTTGGTCTACAAATTAAACTATTTTGTTGGAAAGTCATTTTTTCACGTTGAAAATTCTATAATCTTTGTGAAAAATTCAGCTATTTGGTTGAGAATTGAATTTTTTCCTGAAAATTCATATTTTTTTGGTTTGAAAATTCATCTCGTTTGGTAGAAAATTGATCTTTTTGGATTAAAAATGCCACTGCTCACGCCTCGTCAGTACCAAGTTTCACATAAAACAGCATGATTGTACCCTATAAATTATGTTTTGGGGATACCTTCTGAGTATTTTTATCGAATATAAAAAAATCCTCAGATCCCCTTTTAAAATAACTAGATATTTTTTCTTTTTTGATCAATTTATATGATTTTTTAAAAAGAAACAAGTAATAAGTCAAGCTTTTTCTGATAAAAACCGTTAATTTTGCGATCAAAGAAAGTTCCCACGTAATTAATATCGATTGTCTTTCTTCTCCCTTTTAAAATTTAAAGTATATGTGAAAGAAACAAGTTTTTTTAATGTCTACGTTTTTGTTACATTTTACGAAAGAAAAGTTCACAAATTTACGAACAATAAAAAAAAGAATGTTCTAACTTAAATAGTTCTGAAGTTATGACGTGTTAAAGAGATTTTTCAGTACACAAGAATCGTTAAATCTTTTTCTTTTTGAATAATATCTTGTCCCCTATAGAATCTACATGAAAGTTTTATGAAAATAAATTGAAGCCGATTAAATTATCTTTAAAACAAACGAAAAAAGTATTTTAGCTCTTACAGAACATCAGCCTTGGTCTCTTATAGCAGACTGCTCTTTGTGTAATTCTTTTTTAAAAACTGAATAATAGAATTATTTTATCTGTTTTGTTTCATTGCAAAAACCCAATGAATTTCTCTTTCACTAATTTCATGCAAACTCTTATTTATTGTATTAATACATTAGAAATATATCAAGTTACAAAAAAATTTGTCCAAGTTCGACTTAAACATTTAAAAAAATAATTATTTGAATTGTTATCTTATTCAATTATGATATCATTTAGCTTAAACAATTAAAAATTAAAAGCAATTGAAGATAAAATTTTTTCATAAAAACATTTTTATTTTATCAACTGTAAATATAAATAAATTATTTTAAATATGAATCTGTACTTAAGTATTAAAAAGTGAACAATAATTGATTTGACAAAACAATTCTAAATCCGTTCAAAATCTAAGAATTTCCAGATTTTAACGTCAAAATTTAAACTGTTTAAATTCAAGAGTCTTAGACACTAAAAACATGTAAACGTTTGATTGAAACTTTATAAACTATTTTTTACTTAAAAATAACTTCATAATAATTTGTTCGTAATTAAAGGCTTTCATTAAATTCAAAATATTGCTTCAGTCTAAAATATTCAATTTTTAACCTATTCAATTAAAAAATTTTGATTATTAAAAAGAATAATTATTTAATATTTGGCAATATTCGACTGTTCATTTAAAACAAATATTTAAAATTAAACAATTATAAACTGAATTGTTTCGCATAGAAAGCCTTGAATCTTTAAAATTTCGAAGAGCTTTTAAACTTTGAACGTTACAATTCAGATTCTTCTTTTTAAAAAATTTTTAATTTGTAAGTGAAATTGTTGGATTGTGATGTATAAATAACAATTGAAGAATTATTATTCGTAGAAAAAATTTAGGTCATGTTAAGATGTATTTAGAAGTTTTGAAAACATTAAGACTTAATTTCAAACTTGAAATGATTTCAAATAATTTAAACGAAGTGTTTGTATCGACAAAATTTGATTATTCGCACTGAAATTTCGATGCAAATAACCACTGCCTAATTCAAAACAAAATTTAGATTTTTGCAGATTTCAAACAAAAAGTGTAGACGCTTTTTAAAAATTGTGAAAGGCTTTAAAAGAATATTAACATTTTCTTAAGATTCCTAGGAAATTTAAAAATTATTTTTTATTAAAAAAAATTATTTTAAAAGATTTTAAAACATTTCCGAAATTGTTAAGAAAGAATTTGACGAAATTTACTTAATTTTGCCGGATTTCCTACAAATTGTAGGGAAAATTCGATTGAATTTAAAAGATATTTAGAAATTCTAAAAAAATTTCAAAAATAATTTTATACTTAAAAAAATGTTAAAGAACACGTAGATGTTTAAAGACTTTGAAATAAATTTTTCAGGCTTTTCAAGGATGTTTAAATAATTTAGAATTAAAGTAATTTAACTTCTAATTTAAGAAGTGTTTGGTTAAAGCAAATTTAATTTTTAAAGTTTCTAGCTTAAAATTGTTTAAAATAATATAATTTTGCATTTTTAAAGTGCATTGATTGATTCTTTATTTTAGAGCTTTGAAAATATTAACGTGGATTTATATTTTTTCAATTGAATTTAAATCTTTGAACTCTATAATTTATAAAATTTTAAAATCTAAATTTTTCAGTTTATCTGCATTTCATTTAAAATTCTTCAATTGAAAAGTGTTGGTACCTTCGATTTTATACATATTTATTTTTATTGAGCATTTGAATGCAACATTTTTTAATTTAAAAACTTTGAAACTTCATTTTTAAAAGTTAACAATTCAAGAGTTCCACTTTCAGTGCTTTAACTTTTAGTTTTTTTTTATTTCATCAAATTGAAAAATGTTCAGCTTTAGAGTTCGAATTTTTAATTTTATTAGCCGTAAGTTTCTCTGATTCATTTTCATAAAACTTTCGAGTGGGGTGTATAGGGGAAGAGATATTGTTCGAAAAATAAGATGATTTAACATTTTTTTTCTTTACTGAAAAGTCTCTTTTAGAAGTCATAACTTCAGAACTATTTAGGCTTGAACATTTTTTAATTATTCGGAAATATGTGAACTTATTTTTTGCATTTTAGAAGTTTTATTTTAAAGTGTACCAAAAACGTAGAATTAAAAAAAACTGATTTTTTAAACTCATATTTCCAAATATAAATGCGAGAGGAAAGTCAATCAATATTAATCACGTGGGAACTTTGTTTTTATTGCAAAATTGAAGGTTTTTTATCAGAGAAAACTACTTATTACTTGTTTCTTTAGAAAAAACACATACATCGATAAAAAACAACAAATATCAGGTTATTTTAAACGGCGGCCCAAAGATTTTTTTACATATTCGGTAAAAATACTCAGAAGGCATTCTCAAAATATAATTTCTAGGGTATAAACTTTAGCCTGCTCTTGTAAGTCTTACTTTGTTCTGAGGATGCGTCTGCTTCGTTATAAATTAATTTATTTTGGTTGAGACCTTTTAGGTTTTATTTAATATATTTTTTATTTTAATGATCAAATGTCTTATAAACTTATAGGTCTGGGCTGATAACGCGGATGTGATAAGCATACAGTACTCAGGAACAAGTGCTTTAAAAACAGATTTCACGCGGACTGGAAAACGTACTAAACTTGGAGCAATAAAAGATGGTGTAAACTCAATGACGAGATACTACAAAAACAACTTTGCTGACGGCTACAGGCAGGCAAGTTAAAGTTTATTTCCCAGTAAGGGGTCGAGAGATTTTTTTACGATTTGTTACGTAATTTTTGGGAATTCGCAAATTAAACAAATAAATCGCAGTAATTGTAGAGAAATTTAATGGCCAACAACCATTTTTTTTAAAGTCAGTTAATTTTATTTGACAGGGAAAAGTCAGGAAATTTCTATACATTTAAATAAGTATCGAGCAGAATAAATTTAAAGTGCTTCAGTTTTAAATTGAAATTGTTTTATTCCGTTTATAAAAGATTCCATAGGTTAAAATTGTTATAAATTTAGGATTTTGATCTTTGAATGTTAATGGAATGGTTAGGGAAAATGAAAAATTTGTCCAGGGAAAAATTAGTGCAGATTTTAAATAAAGTTTTGCGGTAACTGATTTAATATTCTTGTTAGAAAGGTGTTTGCTTTGTATTTATATTTCTTTTTTTGCAGTTGCTTTCTCCTGTAGATTATGTTTTTAGTTATAGATTTGATTATTTAATTGGAAATTCAAGGATTTTTTTAAAAAGTCAATCTTTTGGGTTGAAATTCACCTTTTTTTCTGAAAATTCGTCTTTTTGAGTTAAAAATTGACCTATCTTCGTAGAAAGTTTACCTTATGAGTAAAATTTATATTTTAATGTAGAAAAGTAAAACTAAAATCTTTTTGGTAGAAAATTCATTTTTTTTAATATGTATTTTTATTAAAAAATTTATTTATTTTAGTAAAAACTGCTTTAGTGGATAAAAATGCAACTGTAGTTGAAAGTTCCATAATTTTGTAAAAAAAAAACATCTTTTTTTGTTGAAAATTTGACTGTTTTATTGAAAATTCGTCTTTTTGGGTCGAAAATTCAAGTATCTTTGTAGACATATTGCTTTATGATTAAAATTCACATTTTGATGTAGAAAAGGAAAACTAAAGTCTGTTTTGTTGGAAAATTGATTTTTTTTTTAATTTGTATTTTTATTTTAAAAATTCATCTATTTTAGTAGAAATTGCTTCTCTAGTGGATAAAAATGCAACTGTTCGGTTGAAAGTTCCATATTTTCGTAAAATATCATCCTTTTTTGTTGAAAATTAAACTGTATTATCGAATATTTAACTAATTCGTATTAAATTAACTTATTGTTTAAAAGTAATATTCTGGTGTTGAAAAGTTAAGTAAAATATTTTTTTGTTGAAAATTCAAGAATTTTCTTGAAATTTTTTTAATTAAAAAGTTCATTTTTTTTAAATTTGTATTTTTCTTTAAAAAATTCACCTCTTTTAGTAGAAATTGCTTCTCTAGTGGATAAAAATGCAACTGTTCGGTTGAAAGTTCCCTAATTTCGTAAAAAAGTCATCCTTTTTGGTTGAAAATTAAACCGTATTATCGAATATTTAACTGATTCTATTGTTTAAAATTAATATTCTGGTGTTGAAAAGGCAACTAAAATATTTTTTTGATGAAAATTCAAGTATTTTCTGTAAATTTTTTTTATTAAAAAATTCATCTGTCTTAAAAGAATTGTCATCTTTCTTGGAGAAAAATGCAACTATTTGATGGAAACTTCAACATTTTTGTTAAAAACTAATATTTTTGGTTTGAAAATTAAAATATATTTGTAGAAAATTTACTTCATGAAAATTCAAATATAAGAAATTAAGGTTAGATCAAAATCAAGTATAGAAATCCTGAAAAAAAAACCCAAGAATCCAACGACAAAATTTGGACAAGTATCACAAGTTGTTGAAAATTCGTCTATTTTGAAAGAAAATTTATCTGATTGGTTGAAAATTTATCATTTTGTTTAAAAATCAGTTTTTTCTTATTTAGAATTACTTTTTTAACTGAAAATGTAACTGTTCCATTTTTTGTCGAAAATTTATCTTTTTTATAGAAATTTAATCTTCTTCTGTGAAAATTATACTATTATGTTGAAAAATTTACTTTGATTTAATTGAAAATTAAGTTTTTTCACTGAAAATTTAATTATTCTATTTTTCTTTGAAAATGCAACTATTTGTCAAAAATCCGTCTTTTTAGTTACAAATAATTTTCTGTGATGCCAATTGAAATATTTTGTTACAAATTCCTTTCTTTTTTGGTTGAAAATTTGCATTACAAACTGAAAATTTAAGTATTTTATTTTTAGTAAAAACTTTATCTTTGTAGTTGAAAATCCATGAATTTTGTTAAAAACTAAATTTTTTTTAGTTGAAGGTTTATGGTTTTAGTTCGGAATTCAATTTAAATATTCCATGTTTCGTGGAAATTGACCTTTTTTTATACAAATGTAATCTTTTTCTTTGAATAATGTTTTGTTTTGTAGAACATTTAAATATTCATTTTTTGTTAAGAATTCATTTCTTTGGTTGAAATAAAATCTTTAGTTAAAAATTCATTTTTTTTTTAAATAGAAAATTCATCTCTTGGGTTGAAAATTCCACTAGTTGGGCAACGTTCATAATTTTTATTAAAAATTTATTACTGTAATCAAAAATTAATTTATTTGGTTGAAAATACGTTTCTTTTTAGTTAAAAAATATTTTTGAACTGAAGATGTAACTTTTATATTTTTTCTTAAAAACGTACATTTTCAGTTGAAAAAATTAATTTTTCTGAAAACTCGTTTTTAAATGTATCTTTTTTAGTTGAAAATTTTTACATTTGATTGAAAATGTATCTTTTTTTGTAGGAATTACATCTTTTGTGTTTAAAATTATATTATTTTGTTGTGAATTCATTTGTTGGTTAAAAATTGATTGTTTTAAATAAAGATTTAATTGTTCTATTTTTTATTATAAAATTATTCGAATTTTGTTTGAAAATTTATCTCTTTTAGATGAAAATTCATGTACTTTGTTGCAAATGAGTCTTTTTTTTGGTAGAAAATTAATCTTTTTGGTTGAAAATGCATTATTTTAGTTAAAAATTCATTTCTTAGGTTCCAAATTTATCTTTTTCATTTAAAAACTAAAAAGTGTTTAAAATGCATTTCAAAAACAAAATTTTTGTTGCATTAATATTATCATTGCATTAACATTATCCTTGCATTAATATTAATATTATTAAATCTTCTAATTATTAACCATCTACTCTGCTTAATGCGAATAATATGTTTTCTGTTAATTTGCCTTCTTTACATTTAAATTTGACGCTCTTTCCAATTTAAAACGATAAATTTTCCCGCGAAATTTATATAATGTAATTATTATTAATAAAGACAGAAGGTAGGATTTTTAAATCCTAATTCAAAATCCTTATAAATGCTTATTAAATTCTCAAACACACATAAAGGTCGAGCATATTCTCGAGCATATTCTTATGCTCGTGAGAATTTCTACAAGCACTTAAACTCTTTAGAACACTACTCCGGACATTAAAATATCAACTACCACATACACACACTGAAAAAAATGGTTAGTTGGGCCAACTATTCAGTTTGTAAGATATGGTATCACTATTTTGTTAGCTGGCACAACCATATAATTAGTTGCTGTTACTAACTGAATAGTCGTTGCAACTAATGGAAGTGCTGTACAAACTAATAAAATAGTATTATCGACTACTAAAGTAGCAGCACCATATTTTACTAACTAAATTGTTGGCTCTACTAATCATTTTTTTCAGTGCATACACGGGCGATGCCTAGGGCTACTATTGCAGAGGAACTCGACTAAAATTGTAATTTTTTTTTTGTTTAGGATTCTATAGAACTCTTTCTGGGCCGCTATATGATTCAAGACAACGAGACCGACAAGTGTCCTCTCGAGTCCGAAAGAAATTGGCGTTACGCTACATTCCCTCTGGTTCTGTTAATCGCATCCTCGATGCTAGTCGCTCATGTGATTCTGCCTTCGAGGTACACCACCGAAGTACTACTTTATATGCTTTTTTGGGGAGGTATGGTCGCGGGTACTTTCGCCACCATTGTGCATCACGGAAAGCAGTATGTAGACAAGCCAAAATTAACTTAGTACTTTCTGCGAAAGAGGGTTGCGGCGAGTCAACATTCTTAAGGGAACCATGTTATGTTAAGATTATGTTTTGATGGAATCATTGTACTTTTGATTGGAAAATATAGAAGACATATGTTAAAGAAAGGTTTCTTTTCTTCGGTTTATAGAGTGCATTAGAAAATTTCTGGAATTTTCACAATAATTCTGTAGGTAACATTTCCTATTGGTGTGTACCGTAAAACGGGGTAATCACGGACATGTGGGGTAAATTCGGACAGCCCTACATTCTCTAAATTGATAGAATAAATTACTCAAACCCGTTCCTTGAATCTGGAATTAGTTCAAAAAATATCTGGTTCTAGATTCTGGTTAAAACAAGTCACAATGAGTAATTTAAATTATAAATTTAGGAATGTCCGCATTTACCTCATATGTCCGAAGCTACCCCGTTAGGCGGTAGCGTAAAATACAAAATTTATAAAGTGAAAGAACATGGGGTTTTATTGTTTTTTATTTACTTTAAAATTATTGATTGCATACGAATTTTGTTTGAAATGAACCTTTTGTAGATCTCTACGAAATACATACTTTTTGTTGCATTAATTATTCATTGAAACAACAGCTCGAGATAAAAAAATAAAAAATTGCAATTATTTTCAAAATCGCTCGGCTTTTTAATTTTACTTACTAGTGGACTCCATAAAAAAACTATATAACCATTTTTGAGACTTAAAGACCCTTATTAAGTACTTTTTGTTTCTGATCCAACATTGAAGAAAAATTACTTTTCTTTTGAAATTAATTAAAACAAGATTTATATTTTTGTTTAATTCTTGATGGACATTTTTTTACAGGTAAGTACAAAAAACCATAACCTTTTTTACAGGAAAATACAAATAAATACTGTAAATTCTAATGAAAATTACAAGAAATTAGTTCTTTCGGAGTAGCCGCTGGACCGGAAACCCGGCAAATGATAGCGCATTTCTTTCTTGACAAAAAGATTAAACATTTTTAAGTGTTAAATTCAATTTATAACCAGGAAATCAATTAGGACTCAATTAGGAAATCATTCAGTTAGAATGGCTCATTCTAAAATGTTTTACTTACAACATTTTTAATTTTATTTCTTTATCTTTAAGCGTGCATTTTTCAATTGATAGAGTTTTAAAATGCAGTTTTGAAGACTTCACTAATTAAAAATTAAAAGCGTATACAATTGAAAACTTTAGGTGATAAAAGTTCGATCAGCAGTAAATATGAATTAATAAATGTTTTTTAAAATTAATAATTGATTTTACAAGAAGATTTTTAATATGTTAAACATGTAACATTTTACAGAATTTAACGTTAGAAATGGAACTTTTTCAATTCAAAAGCCTTAGTAGGTAAACAAATGTAAAAGTCAGATTGAAACTTTATAAATTATATACTTTCAATTTTTAATATTCCTTGAAATTAATGGATTCATAAATAAATGCTTTTACTAAACTGAAAGTTCTATTCAAATATTGCTTCCGTATAAATACTTAAAAATACTTTTAAATATTAAAAAAAAAAAAAATTTTAATGAATGAATAAAAATTGAACAATAAATTTTTTTTGAATCGAAAATGTAATTATTTCAGTTGAATATTTTCTCATTATAGTTAAACGTTCAGTTTTTGGCTGATTACTAATTTTTTCACTTAAAAATTTAACTATTTAGTTGAAAACCCACGTATCGTGTTGAAAGTTCGTATTTTTTTTGTTAGAACTTAATCATCTTGGTTGAAAAATCATCAGTTTGGTTGAAAGTTGATTTTTTATTTGAAAGCTGTTACTCAACTATTACTTTTGAGTTTTTTGGTTCAAAATTTAACTATTCCAGTTAAAGATTCGTCATTTTATTAAGTATAGGAGTTGTATCGACCCTCAGTTAAAATAATCTTTGGATGTTGATGGTAAATTGGCTTTAGGCTCACAAAAAATTGAAATCAATCTTCAATTTGTGAGACCTACACAATTTGATAACTTGTGGAAATTAATTAAATTTGTAAGATAATCTTATTTTTTGTGCAAAAAATGTCTTTATTTACATCTCCATACTAGAGAATTCTTTAATCAACATAAATTATTTTTTCTCTTCATTTAAATCTCCAAAGAAATTAATTTTTTTACTATAAAATTATATCCTTCCATGAATCAGCAATTTTTTGTACTAATATTTCAGAAATAAATCACTGATGAGGGCCCATAATCGAGGGCGAAACGTCTGATTCAATGGTAAATTAATTTAAATTTTTTGCGACCAGTAAAATTAAAATATTATATTATTCATCATTTTAGTTGAAATTTTTTTTGCATTTTTTTTCTTTTGAAAAAACTTTTGTTTAAAAGTTGTTGTTTTTTTGTGTGAAAAATTATGTTTTTTAACTGCAAATTTAACTCGTTCATTTTTAGTTGAAATTTATATTTTTTAATTCAAACTTAAACTATGTGCTTGAGAACACATGTATTTTGTTGAAAAATTTACTCATTGGTAGAAAATTAATTTTTTCGTTTAAAAGTTTAACTATTTGATTAAAAATTCACCTATATTTTTCAAAATTGTTTTTTTTTTTGTATTGGCAATTTAACTATTCCAGTTGAAACTATTTTATTAAAAATTCGTCGTTTCCTTTTGGTAAAAAATTAATTTAAATTTTGAACTTAATTTAATTTTTTGATAAAAAATTAAGAATGTTTTGTTGAAAATTCATCTTCTTTGATAGAAGTTCATCTTCTAGGTTGAGAATTGGTTTTTTTGGTTGAATGTTCAATGATTTTAGTTAGAGATTCAGCATTTCAGTTAAAAATTAAACTATCCCAGTTAAAAATTTGTGATCTGAGTTTAAAATTCATTCATTTTGTTAAAGTTATTTTTTTTTAACTGAAAACTTTAACTATTCCATTTTTTGTTGAAAATGGGTCCTTGTTAGTTAAAAATTCATGTGTTTTGTGGAATGATCGTCTTGTATGGTAGAGAATTAATCTTTCTGATTAAAAATTTATCTTCTTGCTTGAAAATTTAAGTATTTCAGTTAAAAATTCATAATTTATTCTAAAGTTCCTTTTTTGGTTAAAAATAATATAGCGTGGTTGAAAACTAAACTCTTTTGTTAAAAATTCATCTATTGCAGTTTAAGATTCATCATTTCAGTCGAAAATACATTACTTTGGTTGGATTTTTTTATGGAAAATTAATTTTTTAAACTGCAAAATAAACTCTTTTATTTCTGGTTGAAAACTGATCTTTTTTGTCAAATCTTCTACTATTTGGTTGACAATAGATATTTTTTAGTTGAAACTTCATCTATTTGATTGAGAATTCATATATTCCGTTAAAAAATCTATTTTTTGTTGGTAGAAAATTAATCTTTTTGTTTGAAAATGCAACTATTTTTTTAAAGAGTCAATATTTTTACTTGAAAAGTTAGGAATCTGAAGCAGTTTGAATTGCATTTTATACAGTACCCATATTAATTTTACCTGTAAATTCACTGAATTTTAAATATAAGTAGATAAAATAAAAATTTGTTTCAATTATTATTCAAATTCATGTACTTTATAGACTAATACAAAAAGTGAATAATTATGCTTTTATTATTATTTAATTATTTAATTAATCAATGGTGATAATAAATTTAGTAATAATTTGTAATATAATTTGTCAAAGGTTTCTAAATTAAACATATTGATTAAATCCCTAGAGAGAGAAAAAACATTATTTATAATAAATTTGGGAAACTCTATCAATATTCCAAGTCGATTGTTTAAAAAAATAAGAAATGTTTGAATAGCCCGGTATTATGAAAAATGATACTTGGAAAAAACTTTTGAGTAATTCTACAGTTAGAAGAATGAGTTTCATGATGAATTTCGATAAAAAACTATACTATCACCTTTATTATTGCTATTATATATTTTGTAGAGAGGAACGTAAATTTAATTTAGCTTTTCAAAACAAAGATACTTAATTCATCAAGCGCGTTAAGAGTAATATTAAATAATAAGGTAAGGAAAAAGAAAATTTTATTTTTGAGATATGAACATAACTGATGTCTATGATTATGGAGAATGGACGCTGATTTATTGGAAAAAGTTCAAGCAGGGATTTAAAGTTTATTTCGTAGCAACAGGTGCATCTGAAAAAACGTAAAGATTCACGTGCCAATTTTACTGCACTGCATAGGTAAGTAGACGTGCAGCAGTCAACGGAGATTTTATTCGCAAACTTTGCTTTTCACGGATGTAAAAAAAACCGAGGTAGGTAACTTAAAATTTCGATGTACAGATGTCAATGAAACATTTGACTCGACGAAAATTTCACAATATATTAAATTAAGTTTGAATTGCTTTAAATTTCTAATATTTTAAGTAGAAAATATTGCACTTTAACTTGATAAAGGAATTTTTAACAAAATACTTGAATTTTCAACCTAAAACATCAATTTAGAATCAAGAAGAATAATTTTCTCCCAAAAAAAACGAATTTTTAACAAAATTGTTAAATGTTTAATGAAACAGTTACATTTTCAACTTAAGAGATGACTTTATAACTAAAATTATAAATCTTTAACAACAAAAAAATGAACTTTTAACAAAGTAGTTCATCTTTTAGCTAAGAAGTTGAATTTTTCACAAAAAAGACAAATTCTCAATGAAAAATGTAATAGTGGACATTTGTAAACAAAAAAATATGTTTACGCTGAATCAAAAACAGTTAAATTTTACACAAAAAATAAGTTTTTAACAAAATAGTTGAATCTTTAACCAAAAAAAAAGAACTTTTAACTAAGTAGTATATCTTTTAGCTAAGAAGTTAAATTTTTTACCGAAGAATACGAATTCTCAATGAAAAATTTAATAGTTGATATTTATAAATAAAAGAGAGCTTTACCTTTAATAAAAAGCAGTTGACTTCTGTTAAAAATATATATGAATTTTCAACAAAATAGTTGAATCTTCAACCAAAATGGAATAAATTTCAAATCTGTAGATTTTAATTACAAATTTTCACCAAGCTGTAGATTTATTATTTAAACTGCTTAATTAGTATCTTTTACTGATTTATTATTAAAAAATTGCGAACAGATAGCTATAATTCAGTCACTAATTGATATTAGTAACAAAATTTTCGGATCCAAATTTATGGAGAACCAAACAGTTGTTTTTTTAACTAAAAATTATATTTCTACCAAAAGATATGCATTTTTAACAAAGTAGATA
The DNA here is from genome assembly GCA_010014905.2 of Druon quercuslanigerum. NCBI lineage: Eukaryota > Metazoa > Arthropoda > Insecta > Hymenoptera > Cynipidae > Druon > Druon quercuslanigerum. The sequence continues at coordinate 22,930 of JAAAKG020179852.1, forward strand.
AACTTTAAAACAATTAGTTGATTTTTCAATTAAAAATTATGCATTCTTATTTAAAAATTTAATTGTTAAAGTTTTATCTAAAAGCGATCAATTTCTAACGATAAAAATAACTTTCTACCACAAAAGACGAATTTTTAACAAAATACATGAATTTATACCAAACAGTGGAATTTTAAACTAGAAAAGGTCAATTTTCAGTTAAAAAAAAGAATTTGCAGCACATGATTTAAATTTTCAACTAAAGAGATGAATCGTTAACCAAAAAAATGAATTTTGATAAAGTAGTCCAACTTTCAACCACGTAGTTAAAATTTGCTAAAAATATCATTTTTAATAAAATAAAGTGAAACTTTGAGACTGTGTCGGTTTTGGGGCTGGAGAAACTTTTGAATTAACCTGATAGAGTGCAGTTTTGGATAAAAACGCTATTGTTTGTTTTCAACTCCTTTTACTCCTACTTGCGGTGCGTCGTCAATTCACGGAAGAACTATATCAGGGGGCCCTATCTCAGAGTTTCACTGTAGTTGAATTTCCAACAAAAAAATTAAATTTTCAACTAAATAGTAGAATTTTTACCAAATGATATAAATTCTAAACCAAAAATATAATAGTAGAACTTTCAACCAATAATAATTAAATTTTTCATTGGGTTATGTTAATTCAGTTCGCATTTAAGCGAAAAACCCTAAAAAAAGGAGAAATTTCTTGAAAGCAGGGGTGTTGACGCAATTCAATTCAATTTATTTTACAAAACTTTTTAGAATATTTGATCGAAAACTTTAAAAATAATTAACAAGGACATTCATTTTTATGATCTCGAGGTTGGGACGGAGATGACTGAATTTTGATAATGAAATCCTCGAAATAAGGGGTTAACTGGAAACTGGCAGGCAATTTTGAGATTTACTCTGTTGTGTACTCGGTGTAGAGAAATGTTAATAATTGTTTGATCTTACTCAATTTGATTTAGTTAACATCTAAAATAAGTGTATAATTGATAAATGTTTACTATTCCTTAATAAAGTTTGTGATTATTGTGAGTTAGTTCCTGGCGCTATTTTGCTCCGCGCGGTCACTTTTCTTAATGTCTGTCGCTCGAGACCTTGCGCCCGCAGGTGTACAGCTTAAGATACCTACAAACTGCATTAAAAAACATTTTTTTTATATTTTGGAAACTGATTAAATAAGATGGTATTCCTGTACAATATTGTTCAACAAAAAACACTATTTATTTCCTTTCTCTGTTACAATCACCCTTAATCGTTTATTAATGATTAAAAAATAATAATTTTTTACGAACAATATACTGCTGCTTTTTATTTTTTATAAATACATCTTTATATCTAAATTAGTGTAATTTCACTAATTACTAGTTATACGCTACTCATTGAAGCAGAAAAAAATGTGCAGAAAAATTAGTCAAGTAGGCGCCTGGCGTCCACAAAAAAGGGTTTTTAGCCTTTACTTGTTGCTTACGTCACACCAATTTGTTACCTGTTTTTACGACATGTTTAATTGCAAAAGTGTGAACTCTTTTGAGCATTTTGTGAGATTGTTTTGATTTCTGCAGTTTCCCAATACCTTTTTACTCTACACAATTAACTGACTCACCACGAATTTTGAAATTTTGACATTCTCTTTGACAGATAATATGATTGACTGCGCAAATTACCTCCAAGATGTTTGTTCTGATGAAGGCCCACAGATGAGGCCGAAGCGCCAATAAAAGGAAATTTAGACTGGATTTCTTTTTTATTATTTTTTTCTAAAGTTGACCGTAAGATCGTAAAAAATTGGAAAACTTTTTCTCTCATATTTTTGTAAATAAGACATTCAAACCTTTTCCTTCCATACTTTTCCACCCCTACTCCACCAAAATTTATCTACTTCCTCTTTCATCTCCTACTTTCCATCCCGACACTTCAACTTTCACTCCCGCTCTGCCCCAACATCTACCCCACCTACTTCCCCTCATATTTCCTCTCACTCCTTCTGCACCCATATTTCCCCTAGTTTCGCTCCCAATATAGCAGCAGCACGGCCGCCTCACACCTGCGGGCGCAAGGTCTCGAGCCACAGACATTAAGAAAAGTGACTGCGCGGGACAAAATAGCGCCAGGAACTAACTCTTAATAATCACGAACTTTATTATTGACTAGTAAACATTTATCAATTATATTTTTATTTTAGATGTGAACTAAATCAAATTGAGTAAGCTCAAACAATTATTAACATTTCCTTAGACCGAGTACATAGCAGAGTAAAACTCAAAATATAATTCTCCCAATTCTATATCTCTTCTCACGGTCGCACTTCCTAATTTTTGCGAAGAAACTTTATAACTGTCCACCTGCCGATTTTGAGTTTAATCCTTATTCCGAGGATTTGATTATCGAAATTCAGTCAGCTCTGTCCCAACCCTGAGATCATAATAATGAATGTCCTTATTAATTATTTCTAAAGTTTTTGATCAAATATTCTAAAAAGTTTTGCAAAATAAATTAAATTGAATTACGTCACCACCCCTGCTTTCAAGAAATTTCCTCTTTTTATCAGGGTAAAGGCCCGCCGATTTTCGTGTCCATTAGGTTCGCTCGGGGATCGTGTGAATCACTATTCCAACAACACGGCCGCATGAAACCCACGGGCGCAAGGCCTCGAGCGACAGACACTAATAAAAGTGTTTTCGTCATTAAAGAAGAACAAGTGGTGGGAAATGAAGGGTGACTATATAGGGCAAGTGGGGGGAGCGAAACTAGGAGAAATGATGGGTGCAGAGGAATTGAGAGGAAAAGTGAGGGGAAGTAGGTGGGGGAAAGTTGGGATAAGGGGGAAAGTTAAAGTTGAAGTGTCAGGACGGAAAGTAGGAGATGAAAGGGGAAGCAGACGAATGTTGGTGGAGTAGGGGGCGGAAAATTATGGGAGGAGGAGCTTTGAACTTTTTATTTATAAAAATATGAGAGAAAACGAAGTTTTCCATTTCTTTTCGGTCTTACTCTAACAAAATAAATAGTGTTTTTTGTTGAACAATATTGTACAGGAATACAGTCTTATTCGATCAGTTTCTAAAATATAAAAAAAAATGTTTTTAAATGCAATTTGTATGCCGCCTGCCTGTTTTTTCATTTTTTATTGAAAATATGTTCTTTTGTGTTCATATATGCGAACCTAGCGCACGTGTAAGAATATATTCG
>JAAAKG020179863.1:0-26122 GCA_010014905.2 Druon quercuslanigerum
TGAAGTGAAAAAAATCAAAATATTTTGATCAGAGAAAAAAACAGTTTTTCGTAAATAATTCGAAAAATAAAAAAGCTTCAACTTTTTGTATAAAAAGAAAAAGGTGTAAAATTAAATTTTCACTCAGAATATATATTTTAAAAATTAAAATTCAAGAATTCATTTTCCGGAGCTCAGGGGCCTCCCCACTCCAGCAAAATAATTCTACATCTCCTTTTTGCATCCGAAGCCTCAATTGTCTGCAGATTTAATAAAAAAATTATTAATGATTAACATAGGCAAATTCACTTTTTAACGCCTAATTCAACGAAATCGAAATCCCATTTTCCATAAACATGCAGTTGTACAGTTTCTGCATCATGACGAAAGTATTCCGATTACCCGCAGTCCAGCTGAACTTTCGAAAAGTTACCCACGAATATTGACATGATACTTTGCCTAGTAGTTCCTTTTGCATTCTATTTGCTATTTTAAAAATAATTTTTGGCATAGGATAATAGAAATCAAGATATTGACATTTCTTACTTATTTTGAAACATAAGTTTCTTTCATAAAAATCTGTCTAAAAATGCTCCTTTTTCAATTTTCTCAAAAAATATAAATTTTATAGAAAAAGTTATAATCTAAAAAATATTTACTTGGATTAGAACTATAACTTTTATACTCAAAATTTGTATCATAAATAAATATTTTTCAATACTGATAAACAAAAAATAATGTAAAAAAAATGGAAAATTGTTAATTATTTAATTTTTATTACACTCCGCCAAAAATTATGCAGGGACTTTTAAATGAGATGAAAAAGGAACCCTTCTGGGCATGTGTCAAATCCAAATTTCTGGGTAACCTTTTTGAAAGTATACCTCCTTTCTCACTCAACAGACGTTGAAGGAAGCGATGAAAAATGGAAAGCGTAAAACAAAGCATATTTTTTTGTTTGTTAGAGAATTTAAAAAATAAAAAAAAACAAGATGCGGCGAATCATTGATGAATCCGTGTTCTATCGTGGCGACGGACAGAAATATCGAGCGATGCATTGTTTCGCCGTATTTCGATGTACGAGATTTTACCGCTTTTTCAGATTTCTCTTCGGATGAGTACAATCGCACCTCGCAAAACGACACAAGCCCGCAATTTCAGATTTATTGACCCATAACATTTGAGAATCGAAGCGGAATTCGGGCCTGCACTCTGCATGGAAATGAAACCTGACTATTCATAAATCCGTTTGAAATTGTAAATTTGTCACTCCAAATAGACAGTGAATGATTTTCAAAGCTTGCTAGTTTACTTGAATTTTTATTTTAATATGACGTCAGTGTGGATTAAATAAAAAAATGATTCGATTTGAATGGATGTCTCCGAAAAAACTGCCAGCTGATGAAAAAACAATTGTGAATTTTTTCCAATTTTTTTTAACGAAGATATATAGAAGGGTGGTCCAAAATAACAAAATATTTTGGTTTCTCATATTCATATACTCCTTCATTTAGTGTTTTAAAGAATGTTGTGTAACATTTTATTAATTAAGAAAGGTGTTTCGCTCGCGATCGAAAGCTCTGAACACTTAAAAGCTACAGTTATTATTTTCTAATGAGAAATTACTTACGTAACAGCATTAAGTACTCTATAGCAGGGGTTTCTACAATATAGGTAGAATGTGACCTAGGATCTCCCTGCCTTTTTCAAGATTCCATACCTTTTTTCTCCGCGCGAAGCTGAGAGAAAATTTATGACTCCTCAAAAAAAATCCCAGTTGGAAGGGCTCGGGAACCAGGAGAACCCTTTTACTGGTAAAACTTGAAATTTAAAGTATTTCAACTAAATAATTGCCGATAATTGTTCACCAATACATTTTTTAGAAATTATTATTACCAAATAATTAATAAAATAATAATAATAAAAAAAGTAGTCACAAATAAATTCAAAGCATTTAAAATTGTAGAATTTCCTTATAGATTGAGAATCTGTAAATGAAATTATTTTCGATTAAAATTTCGAAAATATAAAGATTTAAATACTTAAAAAGGTTGGTCACTTACAGTTCGAAGGAATTTAAATTGAATGAGTGATTTTAAATAAAAATAATTTGTAATTCGATGTGACTTTAAACTAAATTGAATGTAACTTTTTCATTGTTATTAAATCAAAAAATAAAATTTATACGATCAATTTTTTTAAAACAAAAAAAACTAATTTTTTGTCAGTTTCGCCGTTCAAAATGTAAAAAAATGTAATTATAAACCTTTAAAATTGAATTATTCGGAAAAAACTTAAAAAAAACAACGTAATTTCTAAATTCTGATTTTTAATAGAAAGGTTTAGAGAAACGCTATCGCAACCGAAGGGGGGGAATTCATTAAATTGGTGGTAACAGATTTTAAATATTGTAATTTAATTATTTCTTGTGTATCTTTTAGATATAATAATTTAAAAAATTATTTAGATCTATTTAACAATTTGCTAATAGAAACCCAAGGAAGCGTGCATTTCTTGCTACTTTTTAATATTATACATTACTTTATTTTATTTCCTTATCCTCAATTTTAGCGTTAAGTTTCGAATAGAAATGGGGGTCTCAAATTTATGGGTTTCCAGCAGCTCGAATCAGGTGAAGGGTTTTGACAGTTCTGGGTTAAAACTCACAATCAGGAGATCCGACCAGGTGGCTTGGGATCGCCAGTAGATACAGGATATACTTTTGAAGACCTCTGCTCTATAGGTTGCTAACAATTTAGAATCAATAATAAATCTAAAGATATCTTAAAACTGAAAATCATTTTTTATTAAAATTTTGTGGATTTAATTTTTACGCTTAATAATTGCGATTGAAAATAACATAAAATCAGGATATAACATTCTACTCTTTAAAGAGGGTGGTTATAGCCTTCTCAAGGTAGCTACTTAGTTTCCATAAGGTGACATTATTTTTGCGAAATGACAATATTTTACCAAAAATTTGTATATTTGAAATATTAGTCCAAAAATGGAACTCAAATTTTTATGGATTATTTAAAAACACTCTACAATACTTAAACAATATTCTTAAGTCCTCCTATGACTTTTGTTTTGCTAAATTATTTAAAGAAATATAAGAGAGAAAATATCGTTCTGAGAGGTAGTTTTTAAAAGTATAAGGGTAGTTTTTTATTTATAGCAAAATTTTTTACTTTAACAAGGTGATTTTAATAATTTAAGGCCAAAAATAGGTAAGTTATATGAAAAAGAGAATTCTAAATTATCAAAACCCTATACAAGGTGAATCCTTCTCTTTGAAGCGTAGAAGTATTTCTAAGACGTTAAGAATTCGTAATTACTAATTCGTAATTAACTGTGGAAAAAGTAATTAATTACAAAGTAGAAAATTTTTAAAAAGTACCCTTAGGAATTAAATAACACCCTCTCTATAAAACTAAAAATTAATATTCGAGTTCTTTACAGCTGTTAATATAAATATTTCGTCAATCTCAAGTAAAGTAATAACAAAAATTATTCAGAAAATTAAAAAGTAGGGATGATTGATAAAACTACCCATAGAAATTAAAGATAATTTATTTACGTAAAAAAGGAACATTCGACTCTCTGCAGTTTATACTGCATCTATTTCTTTAATTACAGTTAAAGTAATGCTAAAAGTAATTTATATATATTATACATTAAACACTTGCCATAAAAATACCCTTATACGTCAAAAGCATTATATGTTCAATGATAATTTAGGGTTTTCATACAAATTTAAACTATTGTCAGAAAAAATTGTAAAATAAAAAAGGATCAAAAATTTGAAAGACACCACTTTTTATAATCACATGTTTTCTTTGGCCTAAAGTATGTCAAATGAACATCATCTTTTTATTTTATAATTTATTATATTACTTAGACAAATAGCATGGCTCAACAAACATCTTATTATAAGACAAAATTAAAATAAAAAGATTACAAATTTTTTGAGGCTTCACACCTCATAATGAAAAAATTTCAATAGGTTCGAGGAGAATAATTAAATTTTCCATTCATAACATTTTTATAAAACGCAAAGGTCAGTTATAAAAAGAGAAAGCAAAAAACAACGCATTTTGACTTTTTTGAAATTTTTTGATCTGACATGAAATTCGTTTATAAATGTATTTGAAGATGTTTTTTAATTACATAAATTGAAATATTATGCAAATACGTACTTGGAAAGTAGTAAATTAATTTATAACCAACAAGTTCCATTCTTATCCAAAAAGATGAATTTTAAATAAAATAGTTGAATTTTTAATCAAGCAAGATTTCAGTTGAATTTTGGAAATCAAAATATGTATTCAAAATTCCATAATAATTCCCTGACCAATTTTTCATTTTTCCTGACTATTCATATTCAAAGATCAGAATTTCATTCTTTTAAAACTAGTAAGATATAAAAGGAATAAAATAATTTCAGATTGAAATTTCAAAGTTTCAAAGTTATTATCATCGGAAGATATTTAAAGTGCCTCTTATGGAAATTCGCTGACTTGTGCAAGATTTGTTTAAATCACTTGACTTTCTCTGAACAGTAAAATGAATCCCTTTTTCTTACTTTTTTCTTTTTGACTTTGATTTTGTACGTTTTAAGAAAAATAATAATGATTTAAATTCAAGCTGCTGGAGAGGGGTATCGTTGGATGTTTTTGATTTATATTAAATTCTTCCACAAAGGGAAGCAATCTAGAATGAATCAAAGGAAGTGTAAAAATTTCGAAGAACGTTCTGGAGGTTTCCGGACGAAATATTCTCGTTGATCTTCCTACAAAGTGGAGCCAAGAAGGCTTCACGGCCGTTAACCATGAGATGGAAAAGCTTCGAGATACGCATAAACATCGCCTTCCTCTCGAGATAGAACGCCTGCTGATATAACGATTTGATGCGGAATCCAAGTTCTTTTTTCTCAGTTCTATCCCGAAAATGTATAAATTAATATTTTTGCACCAGAAAATCGTGTGTGTGGTTATAATTTCATGGTATGAAGGCATTCCACTCGCTAAATGATATTTGCTTAATCAAAGCACGTATACCGTACTAGAAAATATGTTCCATGTAACAAGGTCTCTTAATTAAATTCACTAGAATGTAAAGTTGAAACGAGAAAATCTCGCTAATTACTTTTACATTTTCTCTAGCACGTATTTTCAAATTGGTAAACAGAAAACTCGTTAAAAATGAAGAAGCAGTGATTATAAACAAAATTGCGAGTTGAGCAAGAGTAAAAATTGAAAACCCGTTCCTCAGCTAATTAATGAAAATTTATTTGATTATTTTGATTATTTTTATTTTTTATTGATGTTTCGCATTTATGGAAATAATCGTTTGCAAACAGAGATTAATATAAACACTATAAAATTGTTACGAATCAAATTTAAACATTTTAATTGCATGATTTGAGAAACTTTTTCATTTTCCAAGCTTCCAATTATTGGGGTGAACATAAACAAGATTAAATTATTTGATTTTGAATTGAATGGAAATAACATATCTTAGATCAGTACAATGATTTCAGTACAATGAGTGTAAAAATACTGATATGCGAGACGAAGTACGCGACTTTCGTTTTTATATAATACTTATAGAAAGGGACTGGAGTTTAATAGTATTTCTAAGATTCTATCTTAAATGGATTGTGAAGAATATCTTAAACTTTATAAAGACGTTAAAGCCTTTCGTAAGATTTACAAGGTTTCGAAGTCTTTTGAATGTCTTTTAATTTCATAGATTAAAAAAAATATTTTTATAAATTTCAAAGAATTTCACAAGAGTTAGGTTTTTTTAGGATTTCAGAAATTTTTAAAAGATTAGATACTTTTAAGTTCAGGAGATTTAGAAGTATGTTATATAGGATTAATAAGATTTCAGGATATTTTTAAAGATTTAAAGATAGTTCAGAAAATGTGCAACATTTCCAAACATTTCAAAATATTTTTAAGTAATTTCAAAGATTTTTTAAAGATTTCCGACAATTTCAATAATTTTACGGGTCATTTTATCTTAATATTTCTTATTTTTGTTATATTTTTACATTGGATGTTGACAGTGCATATATAGTTATTCTAATAAAACGTAAATTAAATTAATATTTTTACGTTTATTTATTAAGATTACACTCAACTTCCAGTTAAGTCAAAGCCTTTGAAATGAAAACAGTTCGGTTATGTCAAATTCCTCTTGTTCCCACCAATGTCTATTGGGACGAAGAAGATGAAGGAGTGTGCTTTATATGTGTGCCATGCTTATTTGTGTACGTGCTGCTACGTGTCACGTGTTGCGCAGTGGAGGGGCGGTGCGTTTTGATATATCTGATCGTTGACATAACTGAGCTTTGACTTAACTGGAAGTTGAGTGTATATGTGTAGAAACCATTCTAATATCCAAAAACATTATATTAAGAGTAAAATATTACTTTAAGTTTATCTCAAATTACTTTCGTGTTACTAGATAAAAAAGTTATTTTAGTATCTGTTATTTTGATCAAATAAAAAAAAAGTATTCCAATTTTAAAGTAATGAAGTATTTTCTATAATTACCCATTAATAATTAATATAAATACCAAAAATTCATTATATTTTTGAAATTCTAACTGGAAAAAAGAAAATAGAGTAATTTTGTCCTTCTGCATTTAATCCTGGAAAAATACGTTTATTAAAGAATTAGGTTTTAAGTCTTCTTTTATAAGCTATAACGCTCTGTTTTGTCGAGTAATAAATAAACTTGTTATATATGAAGCACTGAATTTAATATTAATCAGTTATATTAAATGACACACAGCGATTCAAATATAAATTAATAAAAATGTAATGTAAGTTACAAGTAATGTTTCGATTTCGTAGAAAAAGGGGACAAAGGCAAAATTGGAGGAAAACCAAGGCTTAGTTTATGGTCACAGAAGCCACTCATAATATAAACAATCATATAACAACTTTTGTAGATTTAAAAACCAACCTAATTATCAAATTGATCAATATATGTCGTGCGACAGTCCACGCTCCAGATTTGAAAAAGGTAGTAAGAGACACTCAGTCGGATTATATTTACCCATATTTATTTGAATTTATTTTCTACTAGTTGGCCGATTGGATATTATTAAGGAAAATCTAAAATTCTTTAAATTTTACCTTATTCATTTTTTAAGGATTCAACTTTAATATAATTTAATTTAAAATAATTAAAAAGTTTAATTTTGACATATTTATTTAAAATTTTTTTTTAATGCTTGTTGCTAAATTCAGAACTTCTTGACTCTTAAAGGCCTGCAATTCTAAACTGTTACATTTTGGAAGTCGTTCAGTTTACAATTGTTTATGAATAAACAAGAATGTTTATATTTAGTACAATGATTTTGCGCAATGGAAGATATCAGAATATTATATCATTGAAGAAATGTTCAAAACTTTGCAAATGGAAATATTTGATTCAAGTTTTGCATTTCTTCATTCATGAGCAAATAAGTCAGAAGCCAATGATATTTTATCTCGATATTCCAAGGAAATTTCAAGCAGATAACTTATTAATTCAGTACCATTTGAGTTTGATTTCATTCCTTGTCATGAATAAATGTAGATCTTAACTAAACACAAACTGCCCCTTACTCTGCGAACCAAAGCACTCAGTTTTATTGTCAATTGCGAATCCCCTGCTTTTCATTACGTCTCGTTGTATTATTTCTCTTCCGCCCCTTTTTCGATCGATCGAAGTTCAACGCTATTCGCTTGATTTCCTGTTTTAAGTCTAACGCACTTTAATCACGGATTATAAACTGTTCTACATTTTAAGGTAAAATTACAGAAAAAACAGGGAGAATTTTCTGCAATATGAATAGCTGACAAAGAAAACACTCAACTTTTTGTTTTAAATAGAGTTTATAATTGTTCATTATATTTATGGTCAATTACTTTGACGCGTAATATATAATTGAAAACACGTTGTCCAACCTCGTTCATACATAAAAGTACCTTCTGAATATACCGGTAATGCCTGCAAAGAGCAATTCCAAAAATTATATGAAGAGAATTAAATTGATTTTTCAACAAAATCTTTCCTTTCTCGTGATGTTGTACGTTCTTAAATAAAGTGAGAAAAGAAATAAATAAATTTAAATAAAAATACTCTATTAGGGCCTTTTAAAAACTACGTCACGGGGGGGGGGGGCTCAACGCAGAATGTGACAACACACATGGGAAATATGAATGTGAATAAAAGGATTTTAAAATGATAAAAAAATGAAAATTAATGATTTTATTTTATGAGTAACCCAACTAAGTATGGATATTACATTCTTTTCATTATTAACGACTTTGCCTATTTTTTAAAGGATTCCTATTTGTTCCCCTGTTTAAAAAAATTTTTTCTTGTCTCACTTTTCTTGGTAAAATGCCAACTGAATTAAAAAAAGTCAATATGAAAATCCCGTTTTTCGTTGATAGTTAATTATTTTGAATTTCATAATCTTCTAGTATCTTTTTATTTGAGAAATTAAATTTTAGTTAAAAATTCTGCTATTCGGTGGTGATTTATCTATTCAGTTGAAAATTTGTGCTTTTTTAGTTGCAACAAATTTTGGTTGACTCTAAATGTAATTATTCCATTTTCGGTTAACAATTAATCATTTTTAGATTGAAATTCAACTACCCAGTTGAAAATTAATCTTGTCGCTGAAAAATAATATTTTCAGTTTTAAAATTCAACTGTTTTCTGAAAAATGTATCTTTCTAAAATTTTAAAAGTTAAAAAGCCTCTCTTGACGTTTTCATCGAGGCTTCAAATATTTGGTTGAAATTTCGTATTTTTGTGTGGAATTAAACTGTTTTTATATAAAATAAACATGCTTAGTTGCTCAAATATCAACTATTATTTGTTTTGTTATATTATATTTTCGGCGAGAATTATTATTTTTGATTTAAAATGTAATTGCTTTGTTGGAATTTGAACTACCTTTTCAACCTTTTTTTGGAGATTCATAATTTTAGCTGAAAATTAAACTAGTTTATAGAAAGTTGAATATTTCTCTGGAAAATGTTTCTGTTTTGTTGGAAACTTGTATAATTTGGTAGTAAATTTGCCTTTTTGGTATAAAAAATGTGTTCTCAAAAATCAATCTTTTCTACTAGAAAATGTAACTATTTGGGTGGAAATAAAACCGTTATTAGTAAACAATTTAGTAAACAAAGGTTTAACTATTTGTTTGTAAATACAATTTGTTAAAAATAAACTTTATGGTTAAAAATTAATATTGTTAATTTCAAGATTCAGTTTTTTCTGAAAAAAATTCGCCTATTGTGAACATTTAACAATTTCGTCGCATTTTCTCGCCCTATTAAATAAAAAATCAGTAATTGCTAGAGATTGAACACTTTTGTTGAAAATTCATCTTTTTTATTTAAAAAAGTATATTTTTCAGTAAAAATTGTATTTTTTTTTGTTAAAAATGCAACACTTTGGTTTAAAATTCGCCTTTTTAGGTTGAAATCAACTGTATTTCGTTTAAACTAAAAATATTCTTTGATTGAAATATCAGCAAATACATTTTTTTGTTGAGAATTTATCTTTTGACTGAATTCGACTGTTTTTTACTACAAATGAAAATATTTTCTTGGCTAAAATATCAACGATTTTAGCTTGAGTTGAGAATTTTTTCATATTGAAAGTTCAATTGTGTTGTTCATTTTTAAACTTCTTTGTTTGAAATAATTTTTGTTTGCAGATTAATAGTTTTAAATAGTAGAAAATATGATTTAATATCCCAAGTGTGAGTGTATGCACGCCGAGACCGAAGTAACACAGACCGGTCTGAGAAGTTTCTGGTGTACTTGTATGTGACGTCATACCCAGGCACCCGTGTTTTTTTTAACTGAAATTATTTTATGTCCGCAAATATAACTTGGAGTGTTCCAAAGGTGACTTGTGTGATTATTTTCAATTTTTATATCTTTTGAGAATTTTGTCAGAAGACACTTGAGATTTGTTTAAGTAAAAGTCTTAGGGGTGGTTTTTAGAGGTTGTAAAAATCTATTATAGGACTAGCTGTGTAACTTTAAGTGTTCTGAAGATCACTTGTGTGATTGTTTCAAATTTATACATTTTTTTAGTGTTTTGCGTGGATGCACTCGGGTATTGTTCAGGTAAATGCCCTCGGGTAGTTTTTGGTATACTTAATTAATTAAATTCTACCTTATAATTTTTGCTGATTAGTGGTAAAATAATTTTTTAAAGAATTGAGAAATAATATGTCATGGCCCGGATTTGAACCGGGAACGTGTTAACTAATTACGCGTAATTGGGTAACGCTGCACTCGTGAATAGTGGCGTTCCCGGATAAAATCTGGGCTGTGTCATATTTTGTCTCGTTTCTTCCGAAAATTATTTGACCAGTACTAAGAAAAAATTTTACATCGGAATTTAACTTTAAAATGTAATTTGTGGTTTTTTGAAGGTGACTTCTGTCTTTATGTCAAGTTTCTCAATTTTGTCAGTGTTTTGTGTAGAGGCGCATGGATTTGTTCTTGTAAAAATGGTAAGGGTGGTCTTAGGGAGGTTTTAAATATTATTATAAATCTGAAAATGTAACTTAAAGTTTATTCTTCCATTACGAATTTAAAATTTAAAAAAAGAGGGGGGCGCACGGGTACCATGTTACGCCGATGGGTTGTTTTTTTGTCACACACAAAGACGTCAAATAAAAGATTATGAAAGGAAATCAAAGTAAACATTTTCTCTCAAAAGAGGAGTAGGTATTCTTGTTTATGATGCCATTATGGAGTGTCCAAGCTTTATGCTAACGAAGAAGTGAAGAGGTGAGAAAAGTTTCAAAATAGCGTAACGTATAGTTTTTGAGCGACCCTTTACTAGATTTCTTTTAGGATACCTAATAAAATTTTCTCGAGGAATTGAAATTATTTCCATGCTTTAATTTCATTTAAGGTTTTATTCTTTTTTATAAAGGCTACTTTACGTACATGTACATATAAATATGAACTAACCTTATGCGACTATGCTGTTCACCGGACTTCGTCTTTATTTTCCATCTCACTTTAACTTATAGGTGTCGTCTTTCTTTGCCCTACTTTTTTCCTCATATGAATGGACAGCACTTCCCTTTATTACCATATATTCCATTCATATTTGCATTGCTGACCCTTTTTACTCCTGCCAAGTGTAATAGCTTTAAACTTGGGAAGATTATATGTCTGAAATGGGTTTCCTTAGCATGAAATTCTCTTGAATAAATTTTTCTTAATGGGATAGTAACTTTTTCAATGAATCATGTTGTAAGTCATATTTTTCTAATTTTATTTTCACTTTTTACGTATGTATGTTTATTCCGGGAACTAAAAATGGGCTTTCCGCTATATTTTGTTTGAAAAAGAAATAGAAAAGGTAGGCTATAGTCAGACTGCATGCAAAGGCCCAATTTTTCGGAGGGGCTAAGTGCAGCGTTTTTTTATATGAAAAAATTAAATGGATGCGATTCAAGTAAAGAGAAAATTGTTTGAATTTAAAATAAAAATTAGTTTAAATAAAATATTTCTGGTTCACGCAATGTCTTTTAATTTGCATATTATTTGAAAAGAAAATACAAAAAGCGTTCGCAAAAATCGAACTTTAAATATATATATATATATTTTGTTAAAAAAACTTTATATAAGGTTCGATGAAGATAGGAGGTGATTTTTTTTATTTGAGGGGCAAATTTGGTCAAATCTAGAAGTTGTCAAATAATCAAATTTTTAAAATAAAAAAATACAAATGTAGCTTGCAAATATTGAGTTGGTGAATTTACAAAAAAATATTTGTGAAAAAAATTAGGTTTCGAGAAAATGGAAGAAGAATTTTTTTCTCATAATAGACACATTTTCTTAAACGTCGTCGGTGATAAAAAAAGTCTACTTTTTATTTAAACACTGAATCAATCGAAAAAAGTGTAAACGAAATATAATATTAGATTTCGAAAAAATGGAGGGGAAAATTTTTTCGCACGAGCGGCACGTTTTCTAAAATTTACGCGATGATAAAAAATTCAATTTTTACTTTAAATAGAAATTCAGATTTCATTCTTCAGCTATTGGTTTGCCAAATCGATACAAATCAATTTCGATTAAGAAATATTATTAGGTTTCGAGAAAATGGAGATGATTTTTTTCGCTTGGAGCGCAACGTTTGGACATGATCAAAAGGAACTCTGGATGATGTTAAAAAATTCAATATTAAAATTTTTTAAAAGTGAGAATTTACTTTCCGCTGGAAGGTTTATCAGCCTTGTTGAATGTTGAGCCTAATTCGACTAAGAAACACACATGGCTAATAAAATTGAAATTAAAAGATCAGAGTGTGAAATACAGTTTTACATCTGTAGTGTGTCAAGGGTCGTATTGTGGAGTTAGGCGGAAGCATTTATTGTAAGAATGTTAGGTTTTCTCTTTGATACAGTCAGTGAGAGAAAGATAGAATGATACATTATTATTTCATGCATAAGCGCTTTCTAGCTTTTTTTAAAAATTTGATCAGTATTTACCTACTTTCTTCTTATTTTCACAAATGTTACTCATGATATAAAATGACCTGTAAAAATATAAAAATATAAAATAATATAAACTCATATAAAAATATAAAACGATAAAAAAGGACTGACGCACTCAATCTAGTTTCTACTCATTTTCAGTAAAGCCTACTTTAATTATATTTAATAAGCACAAAACTAAATACTAATCAAATAAAGCATTTTGAATTAAATAGTTTAACTTTCGAACGTAAGAGACAAATACTTTTTGAGAATTTGTTTGTTAATTTTATTGAATTCTTCTTTTCTGACTAAAAAACCTTTCTTGGTTAAAAACGAGGTTTTTTCTTTGGTGAATTCTAATTTTTGTAAATAAAAATTCAAATATTTTTTTCTTGGTAGAAAATTAATCATTCCTAGTTAAAAATTAAACTTTTTGTTAAAAATGTATGTACTCTTAGAAAATTCTTCATTTGTGAATAGAAATTTAATTATTTTGTAAAAATATAGAAAAATATGTTCAACAGTCGCCGTTTTGGTTCAAAATGTTTGTTTTCAGGGTTGAAAATTTAAATATTTTAAAATAAAATTCAAGTATTGGGAGAAAAATTATTTTTTATTAAAATTCATATTTTCGGGTTGAGGTTTTAACAATCTAGTCTAAATTCTGTTGCTTGAAACGTTTGCAATATTTATTGAATATTCATATTTTGTTGAAATTTTTGTTGGCAGCAAATTAATTTTTTGAATTGCAATCTTTGTGTTAAAAAATAAACTAGTTGGTTCAATGTTGAAACAATAAATTAAATATTCTTTTAATTTTGTGTAAACCAATTTTTCAAATTAAAATGTGAATTTCCCATTTTCAAGCGAATTTTTTTTTGTCGAAGATACATATATATACATATATACATATATAAATTTAAAATTCGATTTTTGTGAACGCTTTTTGTATTTTTTTCAAATGCTATGCAAATTAAAAAAAATGCGCTACCCAGAAATATTTTATTAAAAATTATTGTTACTTTAAAGCGAAACAATAAGTTTTGAAATTTTAAACATAAAAATAATTTAAACAAATAGTATCTTATTATTGTATTTGTAATAAAAAAATATATTTATAAAAAAAATCCTAATTGTTTAAAATCGCGAATTTTCCAATTCGGATATTTTATAATTAGGCGATTTCCTGTCGGGAATTTTATAATTCAGGAATTTTATTACTCGGGAATTTTCTAATTCATTAATATTATAAACTGTCGTGAATTGTCGTATTCGCGAATTTCTCAATTCAGCAATTTTACATTGCGCAAATTTTATTATTTGGGAATTTTCCAATTCGGTACATTTATTATACGCGAATTTTAATATTCGGGAATTTTCAAATTCCGTATTTTCATTTTTCGACAATTTTTATTATTCGCGAATTTTTTTATTCGAAAAGTTTCCAATTCGGGAATTTTACTTTTCGGGATACTTCAGTCATCCCTTTTAATTTATACAATTTAGATGAGACATAATAAACAAATTTTCAATTTTAAGAACGAATGAGTAAAAGTTTCTCAATTTTTGTGATTATAAAGATAAAAAGTCAAGTTTTCAATGCTAATTTTTCTAAATGAGATGAATTTCGAAAGTGTATTATTAAAACTAGCGAATCTATAATATTACAAATTGTTTAATTTTTATTATTTACAGTTTTAGGCTATGTAATTTGAAAAAATTGTTAGGAATAGTTCAATTTCAACTACTTATAATTGAATAACTCCTCAATTGTTAATATGTTAAATTAAAGATATTTACAAATTTAGTGTAAATAATACAAAATGATGCAATTTGGAATGGTTTTTTAATAGTTCCTTTCGGAATATTTATAATTGAAAACTCTTTAAATTTAAAGATACATACAAATTTTTGAATTTGCGCATATGATTGTTAAGATTAAAACTCAAGTTTTTATTCCTAAATCTTCAAAATTGAAGAAATTTCGGATTAAGATTAAGATTATTGCCTATAAAGTGCGTAATTTGTAATTGTTAATTTTTTTAATTAAAACATCTTAAATGTTCAATATTTACTATTCAAAGTTTCTGATTTTTCAATTGTAAATCCTAATACTTTCAAGTGCAAATTTCAAGTGCTTCATTCTAGATTTTCAAGTTAATGTTCTAAACTTTCAAAGTTTTCTAAATAAAAACTCTTTCACTTCTAAGATAAGACCATTGTCTTGAAAGACAATTTTGAAAAGTTACAATAGAATTATTTTTATTTTTAATGATTTAAAAATGAAAATATTTTAATTTTGGCGATTTTAAAGTTTAAAAGTTAAGTTTTTAATATTAAATCTTCTAATTTAAAGAAATTTTAAAAATAAATCATCAAAAGTACAAAAGTTTTAATAAATTGTGATAAAAATAAACAACCCTTCTGTTTCAAAAGATTTACAATTATAAGTTTTGCAATTTCAAGAGTTAATGTTGGATACTATTCAATTTAAAAAATTTATATAATAAAATTATGTAATTTAAACTTTTTTTTAAATTGTTTAATTTTGACGGTTTACGCTTGCAAATTCTTTAATCTTTACGATTTGATATTTAAAATTCTTTAATTATGTACACCTTTAAATGAAGTCTGCTTAATATTTGATGTGAATTATAAACAATGCAGCGATTTAGGAAGCTTTATTCAGAATAGTTTAATTTTGATGATTTATTATTGAAATGTATGCAATTGCGTACATTGTTATTATTAATTCTTCAATTGTGATTATGATAGAACTTTCCCAACACTGCATTTAATTTCGAATGATCCTAATGTTTGACTAAAATGATTGTTATTTTCAGCTAACATAATAAGAATTTGATATTCCAATTCGAATTAAAGAATTGTCATTCAATTAATACAGCCTTAAGATAAAACATAATTTGATGCGATGTAAATCTGACGTACATAAAAAATATCGAATCGAGATTATTATTCAAGACTTTTTAATCTCTGTATCGGGATATAAAGTTCTTTCAATATGTAGAAAACTTGCTAGGTAGCAACATTATAAATTGATATAACCATGCATTCTTTTGATATTTTTGTAATATTGCGTAAGATGAAAAGATGAAATAACAAAAGAGGGGTATTACGACTCGATTGAAGCTTAGAGACTCTCAGGATTCAGAAGGTGCATTCAGACAAGCTTAAGGTTCAGATATGTTCGTACTTCGACCGACGTAAGCTTCTTAAAGAGGAACTTCGAAATTTGAATACAGAATAAAATACGAAATAAGAATTCGAGAGAGACAGAAATAGGAAGTCAAAAAGCGGAACCATGGCAACATATAAGTTTTGCCATTCGATATCATGTTTAATTTGGTATTTTCGATTGTTAATCGAAACTACAAAAGAATATTTTAATTGTTATGTATTAGGGTGCCCAAGCAAAATTCTAATTATATAATTTTTCAAGCAATAGCTTTAGAATTCTCACTTGTCGTAAAGAAGTCTAAAAAAAGCTTAATAGTTTTCGATTTAAAAAAAAATACAAATTTAAAGCTAGCAAATTATTTTGTCTCTAGCAATTATTTTATATTTATTAAGGAATAAGCCTTAACATTTTTTTTTTCATAATAACGGTCCTAGAATTAAGAAAATTTATAATATAACTACAATGAATATTCTGCAACGGGTGTAAAAATTTATCATTTATTTTATAATTTCTTAAATGTTAAGTCACAAAATAAAAATTGAACTCTACTGATCTTCTAATCCTGTTAAATTCTTTTAAATTCGCCCAAAATTTTTCCTGATTTAACCTTAAGTCTTTTGAGTTGGCCCTTTAATTCTTGTAAGTTTTATTCGATTTTTTTTATTCCTATTTAACTGAAGTCAACGGAACTATCTTAGATTTTAACAATTTTCCTGCGTTCACTTAACTTATTCTTAGTTTTTCCAAAATTCTTTTTAAAAAATGTTGAATTCGAAATTAATTTCATTCTATTCTCTTAAATTTTCTTCAATTGTTTTTAAGGCTCTCCAGTTATATTAAAATCAATTTTAAATTTTGAATTTTTTGATTGTCTTGCGATTTACTCGAATTCATTGCGAATGTAATCTGGATTATTAGTAATTCATCTTCAATACTTATAAAGTATTTTAAATTCTCTAATTTTGAATTGTTTCCAAATGATTTCAACAAAAACTCCTGAATTCTTTTGAATTCTTCTAAATGTACGCTTATTTGATACAAATTAATTTGAAATCTTTGGATCTGTCCAACTTACTTGAATTTTTTTGAATTTTACTTAAATTTCTTCCAAATTCACTCCAAACTTAGTGAATTGAATAATTTTTGTTAATATAATTCTTTTCAGTCCATTTGACGCAAATAAAAGGAAATTTTCTTATTTTTAAAATCTTATTCAATTTGCTCAAATTCTTATGAATGACATCAAAGTTTTCTAAATTCCCTTGACTGCTCTTAAATTTATTCCCATTTTACAAAGATCAATAGAATGTTTTGCATTATGTCCAAATAATTTTGACGTTTATAATTTTTACTTTAATTTTTTGGGACTCACTCTGAATTATTATAAATTTGTCCTGAATTCTTTTTAATTCAAAAGTATTTTTTTTAATTTCATCAAACTCTTTAAAAAGCATACCAGTTACATTATTCATGCACATAAGTCACTTATAGTTCATTTTAGCTACAATATACATTTTCAAGTGCTATGGAAATAACAAAAAAAAAGGAAAAAGAAATCTTCTTCACATTATTTCCGGTCGGGTGCTTTCCCAATTAAGCTATAAGAGAGAGATCGAAAGAAAAATCCTTTTTTAGAAAATATACGCTATCTCAACTAATTGCTTTTATGGTAAGAGTAACTTTTAAGTGACATCTGTATTAGCACCAGAGTAGTTACAATCGATCAGTATAGATAGCACTCCACAATCTATGGAAATAGAATTCAAAGCTACCGACCAAGTTAACTTTTTAAATAGCAGAAAATAATTAACACTAATCGTTGAGAAGATGGAAAATCACTTTTGAAGTTCTCAATTATATTTTTTTGAAAAAAGATCTTCTAGCAATCGCTCCACTGGGAATCGAATCACAGAACTTCCGATTGCCGGTCGGATGCTATCCCAAAATTTATTTTCCATTTTGTCAAAAATTGACATGATAATTTTCTGTTATTTAAAGAGTTGATCCATAATACTGATTTCTTTAAAAACTTTAGTGTAATGAAATTTTACGTTTTCCTATTCCAAGCTCGCTAATATCTTCAAACAATTTTCTTTGCTTTGTGAAATGTAGGACTTATTAACTAATAAACAAGAAATGCCATCAAGAGGGAAAATACTTTTGACCCTTTAATTGTTATTTTTCGAAAATGGAGAAGTAAGAAAAATTATTTTCAGACTTTTTTTAGAATGAAAGGCAATTTATGGCAGTTTTTTCATAAAAATGAAATAATGTGGGTTTTAGCGTTTAAAGAATCTAAAATTTCAACATTTTGTAGAAGACCCTAATACCTATTATTTAATTATTTTTATTTACTTCAAAAAAAGTGTGTAATCGGAATGGTCATGATACAGAATTTATGTAAAATTGAGCGACTTTGATGTAAATGGTTGGATAATATTGGCTATAGTGGTTGAGAGTCAGCCCCCGAGAATTCGATCAACTTAGCAGCAATTTGAGGTTTTAAAAAGAGGAAAAGTGGAAAAGAGGGGACGCTATCACGTCAAGTGGGATGTGCTCAGTGGAGGGAAACTGATTACAGGGGATGGCAAATCGTCGATAAACCGCCATCAAACTCATTTCAGAGCCATTTGATTCTGATCAATTTGGAAGGATATGAAGAGAACACGTAGCGACACTCCCAGAGGGATTGCGTTAATTTTGGTATACCTGATTAATAGGAAACTGGACTATCGCGTAAACAGGTATAGTGGGAGATAGCCTGATGCTGTAACTATCAATATATGGTCACGACTAACCCAACTATGTAATGCACCTAGCCTGTGGCTCTGATCGACCTCGACGACGGACATTAGAAGCTAGAATCCATTTTAATTCGATTTTGATAGACACAACCACATGTGTCGCATTTTAGGTCGAAATATATACAGGGATTTCAGTCAATCCTCTATGCCCCTTTCGAGGTTTCGCAGCTCCGGTCAGAAGCCCTCATAGTTTTGATTAGGTAACTATTTGTCCATTCGTCGTAATTTTTCCAAAGAAGAAAAGTAAGGAAAAAAGAGAGGTGAAAGAGTAAGAGAAATGAGGGAAAATGAGGGAAGGGGAAGTAATAGAAATAAGGGATGATGAAGTGGGGGAAGTGCGGGGAATCATGGGGAGGAGAATCAGGTTTAGTAGGGGTAATGCGAGTAATCTGGGAAGTGGAAGTAGGTGAAGTGAGAAGTAATGAGGCGTGGAGGATTAGGGGAATTAGAGGTGAAAGCATGAGAAGTCAATTGTAAGTGAAGAGAAGTATGAGAAATCATTAGAAAGAAGGGTGAATAGGGAAGGGAAGTTCTTGATGGGGAAGGGAAGTAGGGAAAGAGGAGTGTTAGCCTGGGAAGCAAGGAAACCGGCAAGTAGACATGGAATAAATTGTGGAAGGGGGGGGGGCGGTGTAAAGGGTGTGAAAGTTTGGAAAGGAGTAATTTGAAAGACTTAATAATTATAGCCGTAATAGTCTACAAAACCCTTTTTTAGGCTAGTGGTGCTTACTTTGACTAAATTTTTCCCTATTTTCCCGCTTTTTACTATTTTCTCCTTTTTCTCTAAAGCTTCTATTGCTTTTTCAAATAGAAAAAAATGATACTGAGAAATGTGCACCAAAATCTATACTTGTCAAGGCATAAGCATTAGGGCAGGTCAAAAGTAGAAAAGTTGTATTTCGTAGAACAGATCAGTTTTTCTCATGTTTAGTCGTTGAACACTCTTAGGTTGTACTATATTGGTACAGGAGGGTTAAAATTTCATTTGGATTTGACCAGTTGTAGTATGCAAAAGGAAAAAAATTTCCATCCGCTTAGGAAACTTTTGTGACTTATGTAAGGCTTGTAGGGAGGGGGCAGTGCAAAAAATGTTATAAAAACTTAGTTAGGGGGAGGGGGCCCTCTTAAAAATTTTTAATGTTCTAATTAACACCTGTATGGCTGTTGAAATTGCTTAAAAAATACATATTTATATATAATGCTTCACACTATGTATAATCCATACAACTTTTTGCCTGCAAAAATACGTGGAAATCTTTTAAAATCTCTGAAAATCAGTTAAAATCCTTGAGTGTCTAAGAAATTTTTCAAAGTCTTACGATAAGTTATATAAAATCTTTCAAGTCTGTTGGAATAATCCGAATCTCTTGAAATCCCTTAAAATATATAAAAATTCATTATACTTCCTTACAATCGCTTAAAGAGCTTTATAATAATGAAAAATACTTAGTAATTTCGTTAAATCTTCGAAAATCTTGCAAAATCCTTTAATGTCTGTGGGGAGAAATTTAAATCTTTCAAAATATCTTAAAATCATTTGAAATCCTATGAAATCTTCGAAATCCTTGAAAATCTTATGAAATCCTTTGAAATCCTGTGACATATTTTGAAATATCTTAAAGTCTCTCTAGGTCACTCAACATGTCTTAATATCCCTGAAATTCTGCGGAAATTATTTTGAATTTCGTAAAATTCCTTGAAATTGATAAAGAACAAAAATGCTTATCCTGTGTCTTCTTTTTACATTCTCATTTCTAAGAGTTGGATTGACAATAAAAGTTATTTTTTCTTCATTTCATTAGTAGTTTCAATATTTTCTAAAAATATTCGATTTTAAGAATGCAGTAATAAATAATTTTAACCTATCCAAGTTTTAGGTATCTTGCAAAAACTTATGGAAGTGTTTGAAAACTATTGTATTTAATAGAAAGAATGCAGAGATAAATATCGTTACTTCCAATAAAGAAACAGAAAAATGATAATGTGGCATAATTGAATCGACAGTTTCGCAAAAGATAAAGACAAATATATCTAACGCTTTACTCAGAAAAAAGATTCTTGAATTCAAAGAAAATGTCTTTGAATTAAAGAAAAATATTAATTGGCTCACAGTTAAAGAAAACTTTCTGTGATTAAAAAAATTGTCTCTTCACTTAAAGAAATGTCGTTTTTTTTTCAAAGAAATGGTTTTTCATTCCAAGAAATTTTTTTCATTTTAAATGAATTTGCTTTATTATAAAGTTATATTCGATTAAATGCAAAACATGTGTAATAGAAACGTGTTATTTAATTTAAAACAATCACTTTTCTGAGTGATAATTGAGATAGTTTTGTTATCACAACATTTAGTTGTTGAGAGACTTGCAAGTGATTTTAACAATCAATTTTTTCCAGTCACTATAAATTAAAATGAGAGGAAATGAATAATTTTGAAGATGCTAAGGTAATAGGGTTAGATTTTTATATAGTGGTCGAAACTGTCTTGTGTAACCTTTGAGTAGTTAAGTGTGCAAAATGTGATGATTTGAAGGTGGAAAATAGAAGAATAGGAATCTCAATTAAACTAAATGGGGGTCGAGATTACTAACCAAGTCGATAACAAGAGTAACCAAAATGACAGTTGTTAGCTTAACAGCAGAATTGCCGCTGATAACTAACTTGATTGCTTGGGCCGCTGGGCTCTATCAACCTGCTTGTTAACAATAGTTCAAACAAAATTCGTGGCCACTGACTGATTGATATGTAAATCACTCTGACCTCAAACTTATCAAACGATTTCAGAGATTGACTTTTTAACTTCTTATCCTGCTATTGCATTTTCTGATATTTAGTTTTGTTTAGTGTAAACAATAAGAAAAATAGATGAATTATTAATTATGTTATATAATTTTGATTTTGTTGCAGGTGTAAATAAAAAAGTTAGCATTATCCAATTTATTTTGAATTATTTCAGAACAACATAAAACTGGGTTTTATATTTATATTAATCACAATAAGCGTAAAATAGCAGTAAGCGAGATAAATAACCAAGCTCTTAAATAAAAGTTCAATTTCTTTAAATCTAGTGACTAGGATTTATTTTTGTTTTTATTTACAAGACAATTAATAAAACAGGAAAATTTAATGTTATTCAGAATTATTTTTAAATAAAAAATTAATGGGAATATCAATTATTTTCCTACCTACAACTGACTTCACTAAATGAAAATTTTGTCAGTGGATGACGAGTAAACCCATTAAATGTTACGTCCATGAACCTGGAATTACGATATTGTTATATTGATATGAGCACTATCCATAAATTTAGTGCTAATTTAATCATAAAAAAATTGTTATTTTCAACTTTGTTTAAAAATGGATAGTTGTTCTAACTTCATATGGGGTTGCAACTCTTACCATGAAAAACAGAAACATCTAATACTCTGAACCTATACGGATAGTGGAAAAATGAAAGCTTATGTAATGCCAGATAATATCATTGTAATTTCTAGTGACTTGATCATAATGATATTAAATATAATAATGCACACGTTCAAATTGCAGTCACACAAACGATCAGTATTTTTGAATGCTAGTATATTTGAACACTTTTTGGGAGTTGCGCTGCTTCAGGCGCTCCGCACCCGAAAAAAATTTATTTGAGATTCATCAAAGGCTTATTTACTGGCTATCCTGCATGTCTCTACCGGATGCAGAACATTCCAAGAATATTGTAATGCATGCTACAATAACGGCATGCCCGCGTGTCTCGTGAGAATTAATGCTGCCTATTTTCTTAAGCCGTATGCGCCAGTGACGAAGCATTTATAATCACGAAAAATCCACATTTTCTACAAAGCTGCAATCGGGCTGCTATTCAGAGTACAAGATAGAGAAACTGCGACGAAAAAACTGAAAGCTATTTCGTTCTCAGCTACACGTGAAAATGGCGATAAAGCAACGGAATGCTATCGAATGCGACAATGGATCATTAAGAAACTCAATCCTTTTCAGAATGAAAGAAGACATTGACAATGATGGAAAAGAGCTTAAAGAAGATGAGCAAGTTCCGTCAAACGACTCTAGATTTCAGACATTCAATTCCTCTGATGAATGGGTAAACTGGGACAAAGAAATTGATCTTGAAGTGAAACGTACAGCCAAGTAGGAATCTCATAACGATCACGTGAATACGTATGCATATTCAGAACTCGCAGTTAAGTTAATAAATGATATGTGGTTGATCAATATGTGGTCAATTATATGCCTTAAAAAAATTTGGAAACGGAAATTATTCGCAGTTCAGTTCACGTACTGAATGCGAGTTTAAGAATATAAAATGCACTCAAATATGATTGAAGCAAAAGAGAAAGCACCTTTTTTTAACAAAATTATTAGGATTGAAAAATACAAACAAGTTTTTAATATGAGCAGTGGCACCTTTGAAACAAGAGAACCATCTTCAATTCTTAGTGCAAGTGGAGAAACATGTACCAGGTGCGAAACAATAGACAGTGTATGGATCATTCTGGATTCAGGAAATAAGAAAACTGTGGACGTTTGATTACTAGAGAAAAAAGCACCAAGAAAAGAAAGAAGAAAACAATTTTGGACAAAGTAAAGAATAAAAAGAGCTTGGTTAAAAAATCGAATGTTAAAGAGAACATGAACCCAAAAAAATATCAGAAAAAAAAGACTGGAAAGGTGTATATATGTTAGTAAAAGTTCTAAGACTTTTCCCGCTTTGTCCCAAGAAAACTTGAGTAAAATTCCTGTACTAAACAATGGAACTTCAAGAGAACTGCAGGTAAATATTGGTCTAGAGATTTGTTATTTTACAAGATAAAACATTAATTTATGAAGATGTTAGCGATTATGTTTTTATTTAAATGCTAAAACATACTTTACAAGTTTTTGGCAAGTTTTAGTTGCAAAACATAAGACTTGAAAGGCAATTATTTTCCCATTGTTTCTAATATTATAAATTAAAGGTTAAGAGAATTATGTAATAGTGTACAAAAATAGTAATATCATAATTTTAGCTTTTTCAACAATTAATTCTCTATTTAAAATTATGATTGGTGCAACTTATAACAGTGCAGAAATCAGTTATGTTGTCAACCAAATGAGCTCTACAAGTCCCACAATGACTTTAGATTGATATTTTCACACACCAAGCCAAATTATATTAAATAATATCTGAACTTAAGGTTAAAAATAGGAACGCATTGGTGTGAATTTGCAACAAAAATAAACTAAACTGATTTTTAAATTAATGTTTTTAATTTGAGTCTAAGGCTGTTTGAAGTAATACCGAACTTCGAAATATCCTTGAAGTGCAGTACCAAGGGATTTTCATTAAAGGAAACTGAATTGGGAATAATTTTTCTAATTTTTTTAAAATTTTAAAGACCCTGACTTTCTTTGAAAATGTACACAAAATATTTTAATGGGACACATAGACATTTTTTTGGCATGTTGAGTTAGCCAGCACAACATTAGGGCCCCAAAAGACTGGCAAGATGATGAGGACAAAAATTCATTTTTATCAATGTCCGTTTTTCAGATTTGGTACTTTTAAACTCCCTGCCTTTTTCGCAAATGTGCAAACAATATTTGAGTTTGATAGATAGACTTTTTTTCTCATGACGTTCTACACGGAAAATGCAAAATAGCAATTTTATGTAAAAACGGATACTAAAGACGGTATGGTTTCGATTTTTTTAACATCATTCATTTTTTTTCAACAAGTGAAAAGTTTCCAAGTATTTTTCAACTTATTTTAAATAGTTTCTCTTTCTATACTTTTTTCGAAAAAATAATGAAAAGATTGATTTATTCCAGAAATTATTTCCATAAAAATATATTTTCCTTCGATTTGTAGAGGGAAAAATTCTTTAAACAAATTAAAACTGATTGAATAATTGTTAAATATGCTAGGATAAAATAATTAACATCATTTTACAATATCAAATACTCTTGACATTCAGAAACTGTATCATTTTTCCCGAAAAATCATAACTTTCTACGATTGAATGGAAGACAATTTTTTCGAACAAAGAATTAATAATTGTTTGTTATTAATGAAATTGTGGGTTTTGATCTACAAATTCTAAACCAAAATGGTTTTTAATTTTTAGCTGTTCAAAAAATTCTAAGAGAGCGAGCATAGCTAAACTTAAGAATTATTTTCTAAAACAATGACCCTGTTTGGGAAAGCAAAAATTAAACTTATTGGGTAAACCTGATTTCTTGAACGTTTTTAAGAAGTGGCTAAGGTTTAATTCACATAAGGTAATACGAAGTACTTTTTTCCATTTCTTCGAAAACTAAGCCTTTTCCATTTAAAATCCTACGTTAATTTTAACAGCCCGGGGTACGGGTTAATCTTGAGAATTTGGGCAGGGGTGGCTCGGTCGCCAAAAACCTATTCTTCAGATAGCCCTAGTGTTCATATATTTTTTAAATAAGCAGAATATTTGAATTATTTATTTATTATTTTATCCACAATCGTCTTTAGTAGTATAATTTCTGCCTTGTAACCCCTTAAGCTCGAGCAGAAGGCAGAATTTCTCCGTCTGTAAGTAAATTCGTTTTCGAGTAAACGTGTTGCAGATTCGGAATACGAAATCAGGGGTTGTCACGCGTCATTTACTTCTCATTACACGCTGATCGTTTCATTGGATTCGCATCGATAATAAGATGGAGAAATCTTTAGCATAAAAAACGAGTCAGTCTGCGATTTAAAGTTTCTTGCCCTACCCTCATCCCCGTAAAATATAACTCAGAGATTGTATTTAATAGAAAATTTTATTTCATAGATGCTTATATTTAATAATATATTTTATTTTATGAGGCAATTAATTTTGTTCATTAAACAAAGTATAAATTGTATCCCACTGGCAGTAAATGCACGCTTGTAAAATGCGCGTTCACGTTTCTGCATTTTTATTTCCTAATATTAAAATATACATATGGGGCATTTCACACAATATTTGCCACAAACATTTTTTTTCTTTCTTAACACTCAAAAAAATTCGAAGCGTAATTTTTTATGTCCATAACAAAGTACCTTTTTTAAATTGCTCATACTGCAATATTTAATAAAGATATGAAATAATAATATATAATTAAAGTGGATTTTAGTATACTTTACTCGAAACTCGAAAGTTGTGGAAAGGCCCACATTTTATTACTCGTATTCATTTTCATATCTTTGTTTAATATTGCAGTATATTGAAATAAAAAAATACGTATCGAATATTTTTGACTGTTAAACAAGAAAAAAATATTTTACGTAAAAAAAATTTTTGGTGGCAAATATTGTGTAGAATTGGAATTTAGAAATTTTTATATTAGAAACTTTAAAAATTGATACATTTCAGACTAAAATTCTGAAAATTAGACCATTTAAGTAGAAAGGAGCTGAAATTGTATCACGTCTAATATAATGCCTTTGAAATTGAGAAATTTTATTTTGAATTGAAGTATCCTGATATTGACTGATTTTAGATTAAAAATTTTTGAAAACAGGATTATATAAAATTATAAGGCATGAGATTCCTGCGCATAATATGCGGGAAAACTCTGATGGACAAAGTAAGTAACGAGATAATCCGTAAGGAATGT